>JABSMR010086544.1:0-12870 GCA_018902295.1 Dusona sp. PSUC_FEM 10030013 | reverse complement strand
AACCGCAGAGAAACTTAGTATAAAAAAAAAAACACTGATTATTTGATGGATAAGAAAATTTGAAAATAATGAAAGGCAACGACACAGCCTTCATTCTCTGGTGTGCGTACAACATTGATGACATGTGTGGGATTACCGAAATAGAATATATGGAAGTGAATAAGAGAATGTGTCCTAAACAAGAAATAGTTGTGCAAGTGACGGAACCACGCCATGTATGAATGCAAAAAAAAAAACATTAACAATTTTGTCAAAACGATTGGAAAAAGAGCGTTCCAAGAACTCGACATGCAGACGAGGCGGTGATTTAATTATTAGTGAACACTGGTCACTCAAGTGGCTACAAAAGTGTCCTTCTTCGTGAAATGTTTCATTAAATTTCCAGATTTTATAACAGAGATATCGAAAGAAACGAAGGAAGAAATATATGAAAAGTTTTCCGGAGATGCACTTTACCACCATCGTCGATAAATTGAACATGCTGAAAAAATCTTTGAAAAGTATCAGGCTTCAGAAATAATAATAATTCATCCTCTGTAAAGAAAAAAAAATAGAAACGCGCGTGAAAACTGAAATTAGACATGAAATACGAAGAAATTTTTCGGAACCGGTAGCATGAGAACGCCTATTTTCCTCAACGCATTGCCATTTGCTTGCCAGCGTTGTCAGCGACAGTTGAGTATTCCCTAAAAAGAAAATTCAATCAACATTTCTTACTAAAAGATTGAGGTGGCACTAGGGAGCCTTAGTCCGGATACACCATGATTTTAATCTATTAGAAATTTGACCAAGTTCAACGTTCGCAAATATTATTATGATTAATTATAATGACTATGAACTTTTACCGATGAAAACTGAAAGTTTGTATCGTATAAATGATATCGGTGTTGTTAACAATACGATCACGTATCGCATGTATTTTTTCTCGACTTTGGCAAAAATCCTGTAAATAAGACAACTTAGAAGAATGTGTTAAGATAAGAAGAAATTGTGATCTTTCGCGAAGACCGATAATACTACATTCTTCGTGTCGGTTCTTTGGGTAAATTTTTTTTCTGCCCTTAGATTAACATATTCATACTTATAAGTTTAAAACAGTCTTATATTGTGAATTTTGAACTCAATAAATAAATACATACTACTACGAGAGTTATGATGCAGAAGCAAAGATACGAAACTAAAAATTGTGGAAATCATTACACTGATAGAACGGAAATTACACAAGAGCTTTAAATTGTCTAGCATTTACAGGGTGGGATAATTAAAAGTGAAAAGATAAAAAATGATGGAATCTAAACCTAAAGAATGGTGTGAATGAAACTACAAACCGGTGCATCCTCTAAAGCTGTTTTTTCCTGTTTTTTCTTTCCATCACCGAACGGATCGAATGGATCTTGTTTAGTCGATGCGAAGGGATCACTCGAGAAACCGCCGGCTATTGTCGCAGGATTCTGTCAGTCGATGATTCATCGTCGATGAAAGAAATGATTCAATCAAACGAAAATTGCTAAGCACTACCAATTACGACAGACAATCCATTTGTTTTTTTTTTACTTAGACTTACAGCGTTCGATGGCTGTGCATCAAATGCATTTGCGAACGGATCTGCATCGTTCGAAGCACCAAATGCATCTTTCGCTTTGCTCGATGAGAAAGGATCCCCTTGCATGGCAAAACCTGAATTTGCGATTGTACCGTTTGAGAATCCGTCACCGGCATCCCCGACACTGTTGATCGTTTTTGAATTTTGTTCCTCCTGGCTGCGAATATTCAATAAATTATTTTCAACTTACTGATTCATGAGAAAAAGCCACTTTTCTAATCTCTGCTCATCCAATAAGGCGACAAGAGGGAAAACTCAAATGTACAAATTGATTCTGAAAAATGCCAGCAATGCAGTTCATAATTCGAATAAGAGCTCCCCGAGATTCAAATGAAAAAATCTACTGCCAGAATTCATTGCATTGGACTAATTTAATGTTTTTTAAATTACAAAAGCTTTCAGTGTCGAGTAAAATAGGTTGAGACCTACCAAAAGATAATAATGTAATGTACTTAAGATTTCTCGTGTTTTCGTTTTCGTCAAATATCAATAACTTATAAAAAATACCAATTAAAAAATACTCACTCGACGTCTTCTATTTCGGGATTAAAGTTCAGGCTGGTGTCCGGAACGAGCCTTGGATCGCCAGCAGCCAGTGCCGAGTCGTAAATAGCGATCGCATCGCTCATTTGCCGTTGTTGTTCCTCCAGATGCGTTATCTTTGCTTTCGCTTGACTTATTTGAAGTTGAGTATTTTGCAGATTTTTTGTTAGCTCGTTGAGCTGTTCTCTGCTCTGGTTTTGCTGTTTCTCAAGCTGTTGTTCTTCCTGACGCAGACCTTCCAATTCTTGCCTCTTTGAATTAAGTTCGTCCTCTTGAGTGCGTAAAACTGATTCCTGCTCTTCGGCTTGCTGACGCAATTTGTCCACCTTTAAAGAAATTCGGCGATAGAAAAGAAAATATGAAAAGTAAGAAAACGGTTAAAAGAATTGGTATCCCTCAATCAAACATGCATATTCGAATATTGAAAAACATGATCGTGAACCTGTTATTTTTTTTATATTGATTCAATTGTTCGTTATTATTAGGAATATTATAGTTTTTACTGCTATATAGTTGGTTATAGAGGGGAAGAAATAAGTTATACTATTTTTCATTTTCGAATAACAAAATGATGATAGCTCGGCAGTATTTATAAACGAATAAAAATGCAGAAGCATGAATCATTATTGCCAGGAAGTATATCGAGATATATTTAATTAATGTTGTTGGGGTTTCGGGTTACAGAGAAGAATTGACAGCAATTGTTTCCACACAAGAATTTAGGAATGCGGGCAAAATTATGGAAGGAGATTCATAAAATTTGGGCAGATTCAAAAATAGTTGTAGTATTTCAAATATCGCTTCTCAATAATACACTCGATGCATAAATAATTATTTCCTTCCGTTGTTCGATAAAAATTGGCTGCTATTGTAATCAATAATGAATTTATCAACATTTTCTAAATTTCCAACAATATTAAGAGTACGGGTTCAAAAAGATATAGTTCAGGTTGGATCGAAATGTATCAGTAAGTTAATGAAGAATGGGCATCAACAAGTGCTGTCAGAGTGCATATTGCACGAACACATGCGCATTTTTTGGTAGGCATCTCTTACGCAAGCATTAATTGAAAAAGTAAACTATGATTAACATTTTTCCCTGATTTTGTTGACAACATATAATGAAAGTTGCTTTATTGAGTATTCATGCATATACATAATGCATTATTATAACAAATATAATGAAAATAGTTGAGTTTACATTATAGTAATGCACAGCGTATATTTCTTAGCAATCTAGAATTTATGAAACTGATAAACTAGTAGATATATGTAGACGAAACCGAGTCTACGATAATTTTCGGAAGGTACGCTTAGAGAACAAATTGTACAATGAACGATAGCAATTTATTTTTACATACCATACCTTTACGCACCGCAATGCAACTTCTTCGACATGGATTGAAGTATGCAAGTTCGTCTCTTTCTATTGGTATATCGTAACTGATTTTACGTTACGATAATAAGGTAGCACTAATAAATATGATCGCGCGTTTAGAGTACTTTAAAGGAACATTCTTTGTTCAAAATTGTGTTCATTGGATCAATATTGCATTCTTCATATATATTTGCCGATGAGATTCGATAAAAGATTTATACATAATGCAAATGGCAAGGTGCAGATGAGAAAGAAAATACGAAAGAAGAACAAATAATTTCATAAAGAAAATGATAATATTTAGTATGCATGTACCTTGTCCTGCTCTTCGCGGGTTTCCTTCTCGATTTCAGTCAATTCTCTATCTACATCGGCTCGCTGTACACCAAAGTAAAGAAACAAAAAAAAAGGGACAAAAAACATGACAAAAGTAAAAAAAAAAATAAAATAAAATATTTCGAAGCTGTGTAATTTACGGAATCATTCATTGAAAAACAAATCATGAGTGCCCCGTTAAGATATTATCATTTACGAATGGTGTATTCAAAAAAAAATAATTGTAAATAACATTTCTAAAGTAATGAAGATGACAAAATAATAAAAAATTAATCTAGTGTCATAACCCCGTGTAGATACGAAATTAATTATCCAATTACAGATCATGACTGTCCCCTTAAGATAATTTTATACTTGAATGCTTTTCTTAAAAAAATAACAAATTTGAACGTTTGATGATCAAATTAATAAAAAAAAAAAAAGTTGTGACACGGAACAGGAAAAGCAATAAATGTACATGCGCTGGTCATTAATCGTAAGTAGCACATGCTAATGAGATCCCTTTGTACTTTCTCGAGACTTCTGAGCGAATACAATTAGAGCAAACATATTTAATGAGTCATGCTAAAAATGCATTGTTAACATCCGAGTTCACTATAAAAACTATTTTCATCCGTGTGATTGATTTTTCAAGATATTCTATGGGTATGCTCATTTCTTCAGGGAGAATTATAACACACTTAGCAAAGCTGCAAGTTGAATTTTCTATTTGATACACGATAATAATTAATACCAGAGCGATCATTTCTAATTACATCATTAATTATAATATTGGCTCGCATAATAATGGTGATATTAAAATAAATCTAAATATTTTCGAACCAATGGCTATGAATTGTAAAATAGTGATTCATGATTCAACTGGTCTACAGAAGTAACATACAAAAATTAGAAAATTCATTTTTTTTACCTGAGTTTTCAGATCATTGAGTCTTTTCTGTGCTTCACCACGTTGACTCTCCAACTGTTTTAGGGTCGCAGCGAGCGTGTCGAGTTCACTTTGGAGACTTTTGATTTCTCCGCTCTTGATTTTTATATCTGCTTCCTTTTGGGCAATGTCCTGCTCCATGGCTCGCCTTTCACGTGCTAATTCCGCTATGTCCTTGCTTATCATGTCAAGCTCAGGATTTGAATAACCCGTTATGTTATTATTTTCCTGAAAATAATTCAAGGTATTTCTACTGCAAAATCCATTTGATTCTCCATTCGTTGAAATCTAATCAAGTTAGAGATTTAAATATATAATAACAAACATATAGAGATAATAACATTTTGTTTGGCTCGAATTCAAAATCATACGATCGTCGGAGTTTTTGAGGCCCCTGTCTTTTTCCGATAGATTTTAATAAAATGTGTATTTTATTTCATATATGAAAAATATTATTTAATGATAATAAAGTTTGAGACAACAAGCATAAATTTGTTTCATTCGTTGGAGGATCATAAAAATCGTCTATAAGTTGTTCAGTCGGTGAAAATCTGTCTACGCATTTTTCTCGAAACGTTAAGCGTTTGGAGTACGAAGCGAAAAATGCGATTGTACTTTTCATCTATCTCTCTCGCACTTCATCTATCTAACTCGAGCAACTAACAGATGTCTCTCATTATTTTCATATTATTTTCATAAAAAATTAGAATCTCTTATATTTTTTAAGTATATTGTGTCAGTTTAGCGATGTAAGTTGGTAAAAAAAATAGTTGACGATGAAATAAAGATAATTATTTACATCAGCGCGTAATAATGAAACTTTAGGCATATTAAGGCGGTAGACTTGCTGGAAAGTTTTGATTCGGTTGACAACATGACATTGACTCTGAAGTTGTCAGAACTCTGAATTTTTCATTTATCTCACAATTCGTATATTGTTTTTCATTTTTCTCATGTGATACACGAAGTCCGTATGGCAAACGAAAAATGCGTAAAACGGATAAACGAGTAAATGCAACGAAAAAAAATACGATTGTGCAGTTTTCGGAAGAGTCTACTGACCTATCTGCTTGCTTGAACGTAACCAAGCCATTTTTAATTCGTGATACGCCACGAAGCCTCGCGCTTAACGTTCAAAGAGCTCATAACTATCGCATCATCAAGCAGCTTCAAGAAAAATCGAGAAACCTCAGATTTTCCGAGCTTTATGGTCCAAATTGGAATTCTTCAGATATAGACAAATTGCGAAATTCTTACAAACGCAAATTCATCGAATCAAAAATCAACGACGACAATTTTGTCAGAATTAACCTTGATTCTTGATTAGCCTCGACAATTTGAAGGAATGTTCGAGTTAATATATGTTGACTTCACGTTGTAAAAATTATATCTTAAAGACATTCATCGAGGAAAAAAATTTTAAATGTTACTGGGACACGTTTTTTACGTTCTTTCTATTATGGAGACCATTTGGGGTTTCGGATTGCAGAGAAAGTTTAATAATAAATTCGACTCGCTAAAGAAAAAGATGAACGACCTGCTAAAGGGGAAAAAAGGTTGACTGGCAAAAAAAATATTTACCCATTCTTGCTCGAACTATTTTACGATATGTTTCGAAATGACAATGATTTTTTTCACAAGGAAACGAATTATTTTTGGACATTATTGGGCTTGAATATCCAAAGACAAACGAAACTTTACGACACGCATATCGGAAACAGTGGAATGAGTACTACCAGTGCTTGAAAAATCAACTGAAGGATGCGGGTGCGGAAAAAACCACATATCCGATAGCCCTTTTTGCCCTCGAAGGAACTCTCGTCATGTAAGATGCAACGAAATAATTTAATACTCGAAATGAAATGATAAATTTAACAAAGCACTTTGTTATGAGCTTCGAGAATAAAATGGTCTGACACGTTGGGCCAGATTGAAGTGTAAGCAATGCTTATCACCTGCCGAGTTACATACAAGTGAATCGATTGAATGGATCTATAGAAGCAGCACTAGCAATATGAAAAATGTACCGATCGAAACTTCTGAACACGTGCTCGTTACCCCGGATGATAAAAGTTTGCATTTGTACGATGTCAAGGTAATTCTGTAAAAATCCTGATACTTTTTTTTCATCCATTTTTCTGATGGATAAATTCTTAACGGAACCTTTTAAACCGAAATGTAAATTAGATTTCCCGAAATTCCATCCTTAACATTTTGATATGTGCGTGCATTGGAATTGTTAGCAGGCTGATGCGGGAGTTTATTGGTGTCAGTTGGAGGATACAGCTTCGGCACCATATTTTATTTACATAGCTAGCGGAAAAATGGAACAAACGCGTATCGTACGTCCCGAAACCTTCAACAGTCCCAAAGACGATCCTGCACCGTCAGAAAACCTTCATGAATATGGATTAAAGGTTTTCTCGTTATGGACCCCTTGGTCACCTTGTTCAACGTGCGGCAAAGTTGGACAGAGAATTAGATATGGTTATTGTACCATTTCGTTGATCAACCCCCATGAGCGGATTAATGAAGGCGACGAGCGCGCAGCTCGAGAAATTGAAATGGAAAAAAATAATGATCATATAAACGACAAAGAAAAACGTAATGGGGGTGATGAAACGGAGAACGAGATCGAGAAACATTATGAAAAAGGTTTAGTACGTTCTCGCCATAAATTAAAACGAGCTAAAATAAATATTCACGTTTGTCATTTTTAAATATTATACCTTAACCCTTTGTGTGTTTTATAACCATCTCCTGAGCAAGGTCGACCGAATTTTCGAACTTTGTCGGAAAAAAAAAGTGACACAAAGTGTTAATTAAGGGGAGTTATATACACTTTTTTGAAAACCGACATATTTTCAAGGTATAACATCTTAGAAATGTTGCCTAAAAATTTCATGGTGATTGGATTGAAATTCACAGAGCTATAGGCAGTTATGTCGAACCCCGTTGGAACGCTCGAAGCATCTTTCGAAACTTTGAACACGTTTATAACAATAATACACGGAGAGAATTGAAACTTAAAAATTACTGTTACAGAATAGTAAACGGGGGATGGACTTGAATGTTTGGCAATTTTTACTGTGCAGAATGTAAATTTTTATGAAAATAAAATTAATTTTCTCGTATATACAATAAATTGTATGCTATTTTCATGAAAATTTCCATTCTACACAGTAAAAATTGCCAAACATGCAAGTCCATTCCCCGTTTACTATTCTGTAATGGTAATTTTTGAATTTTAATTCTCTCCGTGTAGCAACGTATTTATGATAATATTTAAAAAAATTCGATACATCAAAATAAATGAATGAAACGAATTCGTAATTGTAAAAATAACAAAATTTTTCTGCGTAAAACAGCCCACGCGTATTATCTCGTTGCATCCACGACGTTTTCTCTCCATTCGCGCGGATTCTCAATATCTCGTGGTTACGTACTATATGTACAGTACACACAGCATACGAGTCTCTTTCACTCGCTCTCTCTCTCTCCCTCTATATTTCACTATAGAGCTCTCGCTTTACGGTGTCTCTCGTCCACGCACGCGAAGCTCTTGGGAGAGGGCACATACAATTTTACTCGTAACCTCTCCGTCTCTCCCGTGGCTCACGGTTTATAACCGCACGATGGCACGTCGTAGCGTAGAATGAGAGACGGCCGCGGAGCGCCAACGGACACGAGAGCGGGGTCCCGGGGCAGAGAGAGAGAGAGAGGTAAAACTCGCGCGCATTCCAGAGCCGCCGCGCATGTGCGCTGTACCCATGTTGCAGTGACTCCCGCAATCCCGTGAGCCCGCTAGTGGGAGAAAGAGAGACGAGCGAACACGCGAGTGGGTGCATGAAAGAGCGAAGAGCGAGTGCGCTGGTCGAAGAAAGAGCGAAGAACGAACGCACGAGTGGAAAAAGAGAAAAGAACGAACGCGCGAGTGGGTGGAAGAGAGACGAGCGAACGCGCGAGTGGGTGAAAGAGAGACGAGCGAATGCGCTAGTGGGAGAAAGACAAACGCACTAGTTGGAAAAAGAGAGATGAGCGAATGCGCTAGCTGGAGTCCAAGAGAAAGGGAGACAAAGATAGTTGGTCGCGAGCAGCACCCGCGCACTTGGTCAGAGTCCCCGTGGGCTGCAACGCTCGCGCGAGTACCGCGGCGCCGACGAGACGAGCTCCCCATGTCCGAGACTCCGTTCAAGCGATGACGATGCATTCCACTATATCGTACCCACATTACAAATATGCGGGCATATCACTCGGTGCACGTTCGAAAGACGTTGAACAAAGTCTCCCCTTATACCCCATTTTGAATCTTTCGTTTTTACTAATATTGACGCAAGGAAAAAATCAAATTTACTATTTAGAGAAAAATTGTGGCACGCGAATGTGTGGCTCGGAAATTTGTTTTTTTTTTTCTTCACAATACCGGTTTTTTTTTTACTCTTTTTAGTCCAACTTTGTTATTCTAATATGTCGACCCTGAACTCTCCGCTGGTGACACTGAGAAAAAATCGTTTTGTCAAGCTCTGTGTGCCCGTCTCTGCGATACATTTGATAGGAATGTCAAAATTAAACACGAAGCATGTAGTTGAATGTACAATTAAAGTTGATAACTGAAAAAAAGCTGCTCGTATTGCCTTATTTTCCGATTTGTGTATTTTTCAAAATTCAGCATACATAAGCCGTTCCTGTTGTGCTTCATTTTCATTTTTGAGGGATTTCGCTTTGCGAGACTCGAGTTTTTCATTCCGATGGATGCAGACGCAGCAGCGCAGCAAGCGTGCACGTCCACGGTATCCTATATGTGGATGAAGGCGTGCGCTCGGGATCGCAATCCGATCCTGGTGTCTCTCGATCGTGCCCTCGCAGAGACGCGCACGCTTACCTATACACATGACATATATACATTGATAAATACGTAATTTATATATATACGTGAATTATATAAATTAATAAATTTCACAAAGGTGTTAAACTTCGCATGCACTTATAATTTCAAAAGCTGTAAAAAAGTAAGGATTGAACTGCGCTGAATAAAATCCTCATCTCCACAGCGTGGTAATAGTAAAGTGGTTTTGAGCTGTAAAAAAAATGTTCAACAGTTTCTGAATTGTAAGTGCAGAAGAATTTTCCCATTAGCCCCGTTTTTGTCTGCTTTGCTTGCTGATTGCTTGTCTTATGGTCTAAAAGCAGGAAGTGGTGGGAAGTGGGGGGGGGGGGGAGGGACTGAAGGTACAAGGCGTGAATTTCAATAGTGTAGCTATTACCTTAAACCTCTATAGTATGATAGTGTTTTATATATTTATTTTATACAGAAATCAATATTGCGTACAAAAAGAGGTCACGAATTATTGGAACGATTTTTATTTCGATATGTTTATGCTCTAATGCGAGAAAGAATTATTGCTATGGAAAAAGGTTTCAATGTAAGACAATAGCATTATTATTAAAGTTATTATTCCATATTATCGTCATTGTCGTTTTTGTTATTGTTACAATAGACTTGACTTATTATTACTCTATAAAAGTTCTCGCAGCTATTCGTATTCCTGATCGCGTTTGTAGTAACAAAAGAGGCCACTTTTCCTTCGACTCTTGGTGCATCGCCGTTAGGAATTTAAGAACTCTGGCCTGTGCACGGTCTAGAGGTACGTAATGAGAAAACAATTGCTCGAGAATGCAAATTACTTTGTACTCGATCTCTTTTCTACCGCTCAGCTCGGTCTAATAATCGTCGTTAACAGGGGCCTTCTCTGCTCTAATATCGCGAGACTTTTACGGACTAATACCTCTAGGAATATCCAAGCAATGTAAAGGGTGTTCGAAAAATGACTTTGGATAATTAGAGCATAAATAGGTAGATATCAAAAATCTGAACAGAAACGTTGTTATGCATTTTTTTCTCCAATGCACCGGTGTTGAAATATTTACTAATAGAGAATGAGCCAATCCTGTCGGCCGAGAGAACAGTGAGTGTCGCGCGCTTCCCCCACTCTACACTCTTCGTGTACAGCGTTAGGGATTGGCTATGCCTTATTCTATTAACCCCTTGAGCAGCAAGAAAAATTTCGTGCTTAGGGCCCCAAATGCGGAAAAAGGCAAATAGGTATCCCTTTTACATGACCTTTTGACGCCATTTAGGGTCATTGCGCGATTCGGGCACGAAAAAAATGTGACGCCATAATGCGTCGACGCCGGCTTAAGGGGTCAATATCTCAACAACTCCGCATCGGATCATAAAGTGCCCAATGACTTTTCTCTTCATAATTTCATTGCCTACCTAGTCTTCCAGTTTCAGAAGCGTTTTTTTGGACACCGCGTTGATATATCTGACAATTTTCATCTCCGTCACGTCATACATATATTTCTCATATATTTATATGCTTATATCGGACAACACGAAATGACCGTAGCGTTTTCGGTTTAACACTGTAAACGCTTGAAAATGCCCCTCGATTTTTTTTTCAACTGACTCATGCATAGCCGAGAATTTTCTACCAGAATTTCCCCACCCCTCGCACTCTTTCTCACTCGCTCTATCTGTCCCTCTCTTCAAGTTCGTACTTTACAATGCACGCTCCCCCGGCTCATTTACCCTGCGTAAATATAGCTGGTGCAAAATATCTTTCGAGGCTGCGCCAGGGCCGTCGTTCGAACGAGGCAAATATCCTTTTTTCTTTATCCATATTCATGCAGTACGACTTCACTTCAATATGAACACTTTTGTGTACATGAATGTGTACATGGGTGTATGGAGAATACTCCAGGACCCTCGCCTTAAACGGCCTCATTATTTGTTATTTCAAAAATGTTCAAATACATTTCATGCAAAAAATTAAAAAAATAAAATCACTATCTGAAAATTTTATTTCGTATAAAGATCATTTTTTCATAACGTAATTCTCATTTTTTTCATATTCGTGTTATTTAAAATTTTTTTAATGCATTCGAGAGTAGACCAAGTCACGTTCGCTGAACGTCGGAAGAGTGCAGGATAATAATCTCGAGATAAGAAAAAGCTCGCTGCATTTTTTCTTTTGGGTATAAAGCAGATGGGAATGAAGGACATAAGAAAAAATAAACGACGAGACGAAAGGTTTCTACGACGACTACGTTTTACGTGACTCTAGAAACGTGACTTTTGGACGTCTTCTCATTTTCTCAGGTCCTATATTTTCGACTTTTTTCTACCACCCCCCGCCCCCCCACCATCCTATTTCGTATATAAAACATACCTGGGTATCGTGATATCCATATTATTCGAGACTGGACCTAAAGAAGACCAAAATTCTTTACCTGGTAGACCTTACACATTCTTAATAGCTTGTAGATTTCTATGTATATGGATGTTTTGGCTTTCTTTGTTTTTCGAATTCTTTCATCGATAGAATTTAATTACACATATATTTTCGTCCTAATTCTTTTGTAACTTTATGGGCTTTTCCGGTGACTCGAAAACTCATGAAAATTCCAATCGAGAATGAAATATTTAGTTTTCAATATTTTTTCTCGACTATCGAAACATTGGAATATTGAGAAAAATGAATAAAATTTTGTTGCGTTTGATTAAAAGTGAGAATTGTCAGTCTCGTAAGTCTTGGAAGAAGCAGAGTTTGCCTGACACGTCCGATGCATATTTCTGAGAGGTTTTCTTCCTGTCTCTCTATTTATCTCGTGTATGTGTGCATGTGTGACTTTTTTTTAATTTAACTTTTTTTATTTCCCGTGTGCAAATATCCGAAGAATGTCGCGGCGTCTTGTCACAAAGGCGAAGCCTCCACTTCGTTCTTGAGAGAAAGAGATTACTTAACCCTCTCTCAGCCTCTTCACGTCTTCGCCGCTTAAAAAACGCGCCAACACATTTGTGCGACCCAACCTCTGAAGATTTGTAATTGTTGATGCATTTTAGCCATTTTTCACGAACTTCAACGACTAATAAAATTGATTAGAGAAAATTAAATTTATTGATAATAATCCTTTAGTTCCGACGTGGCAAAAAAATTTAGTTTTTCTTTTTGAATATGTTGCAACTTTGGTTTTAGAACGTAAGACAATCTTTAGGGATAAATAAAAAAAAAAAAACTT
>JABSMR010086433.1:0-12875 GCA_018902295.1 Dusona sp. PSUC_FEM 10030013 | reverse complement strand
GCATTGTTTATCCAACGGCTTAAGAACTTTTTTAAAAAATGTACATCGCCAAATTTTCAATCCCTCGTCAGAATTATCGAAGAAAAAAAATCGAAATTTTTTTTTTTCTTCCATATTTAGAAAAACTGACAATTGGATTTACGTAAATGAAAAGAAATATTGTTTTTTTACTAAAACTCTGATAAATGTTTTTGGCTGGGACGTATATGCGAGACGTCCTCAAGAAAGAATTGTTGTATGTATTCTACTCTCAATGTTGTTTCCGATGAAAAAAGTTTTGAGATAAATTTTGAATTCACAGAACATCGGAGGTAGACACGGAGGACATGATATCTCTGGAGAGTCCAGAAATGGAGCGATCGGAGGATTCACTATTAACTGAGATTTATAACGAGCTTTCAAACACAACCGTTTAACGTGGGATCAATTTTTTTCTTCCATTGACAATTAGCTTTAATTCGTACCTTTATTTACTAAGTGCCAAGAAAAAAAAAAGCTATATATAAATATATAAAAAGAAGTGGGAACGAGTTGCGAAACGAGAATCAATCGGGGCGAGAGCGGGGAGAGGAAAAAAACGAATTGCCAGTAGAAGGTTCCTACGTAATCACTAAAACTTCACTAATCTTTCACTTTTTCGATAAATAAACAAAATACACCAATTGTCTATTCATTTTTCTAGCAATAAAACAACACAAAAAGATCTTCAACTGCCATTGAATTTGGCGAGAGATTTATTAATTCCATGCCTTAGACTCTTAGAAACAACAGCTCATTTTTCTTCTTCATTTTATTATTTTTTCAAATTTTCAGTAAATGATTTTGTATTGTTTTTTTTATTTATTTATACGGATGACCCCGTTATTTTAGTTCAACTGTATTGTGAGAAAAAAAACTGCACAATTACAAATACTTGCGTAATGAGTAATTGAAAACATTCGAGTTTTGTGATAGTGTCCTATTGTAATTGGAATATCCGATTCAGTCAATATCTTATCCAGACTTAAAACTAAGTAGAAAATATACTCGCAACATCGTAGAGCCACACAATGAAAAACATTCGCATTAACGGATAAACAGCGGAATAAATCGACCCAAGATGAGCGATAAAACAATCGGACCAGACTTTTAGTCTGCGCTGACCAATTACGCTGATAAATCAGAAAGAAAAGAAAAAAAACTGTATTTTTCGATCAAAGTAGACATTTGCGAGTTTTTCTTTCGTAACAATTTTGAAAAGTTTTTTATTTTGTGTCAAACGCTCATACTCGATCTTAATGACGTATTTGCAAATGATTTTTTGCCATGTGGGTGATCTGATTCAATGACATGACGCGTACTTTTCGTCATAATTTTTTCTTTCGTTTTTCTTTTCTTTTTTAAACGTCCATGGCCCGCACTTCGTTTCCGATGGATTTTACAGTCCGGACGAAATATTTAATAAATTATACTTGTTATATAGCTTATGATGCTCCAGCTTCAAGCTCACTCGCTGGTGTGTCCGGCTCCTCGTCGTTGTATATGTTCTCAGCCATTTGCCATACTTGCATTATATTGTCTTCCGACACCGAACATATCACCCATGGCTCGTTCGGGTTCCACGAAAAATCACTTATCTTTGCTGTATGTCCTCCGTGGATAAACTATAAATGAGAGTTAAAGATACCGACCGATCCGACGTTAGAACTTATGTTGTTAGGAAATTACAATGGGTCATCAAATAAATTCGAAAAAACTAATAAAAAAAACATTCGTCTTTGACTTGGAAAGAAAAACTAAGCCATCACTTTTTTTTTTGTATCTCATTAAATTTTCAGTCCGTAAGTGCAAAAAACAAGCAAAAAGATTTTAAAAGATTTGGAATAAAAATGAAATACTAGAATTTGAAAATTCTCTTTCTTTTTCTTGAATCTTTTTTTATTTTTATTTTTATTTGGATCTTGTAAAACTGTAAACTGATTCCATTCTTTTGAGCATACTTCGGAAACGTTTCTTGCAACTTTCTTCTTCAACTGTCAATTTGCCAAAGCTTTAACACTAGAAACGGCGGACAATCTTGAATTTTTGTGATTATTACTAAGGAAAATGCAAATTTTATTTTATTTTCAAGAAAATTTGCATTTTGCTTATTAATAATGAAAGTATTCAAGATTGTCCGCATTTCTATAACTGCGCGGTAATTTTTCACTTGTAATTCTCTCCGTGTGCACAACGATTAACATTTTCTGCAATTTTCTTTAATTTTCTCAATTTTAGCCGCATTTAAATCAGGCACTCTATCAATTGTATACCAATAATTATGGTTTCCCTGAAATATGGTGGTTTTCATTAATTTTGAAAGTTTTTCTACGTAATTGAAACCGGGAGAATATTCAGGCAAGTTTAGACTCGGGCAAACAAACTGCGACTTTGTTAGCATTGTGAGACAAAGTTGAGATCAAGATAAAATTGGCACTCGGAAATCTTTCATGGATTTCTCGTACTTTTGGTTTTCCAAACCTATTGGCTGATGAATGCAAATGCCTCTATATAATTTGATCATCCATTGTAATTAAAAAATCGTAGCTGGAATGAAAATACCAGTAATTCAGGTGGTCCATCTTCGGCGTCCTCGGGTGATTGTTCCTCGCCGATTTTGCTCAAATCCCAAACGTGCAAACGTCTGTCGGTGCCACTGCTGGCGAGTATCGTCTCGTTGTGGGGCGACCATTGTACCTGGAAAATCTCATCCTTGTGAGACTCGAAAGAGTGCAACTTGAGCTTCAAATTTCGCAAATCCCACAATGCGACTGTTTTGTCGGCGCTGCCGGTTGCAAGAATGAATTCGGAGTAGGGATTGAAGCTCAGACAATTGACTTCGGCTGTGTGGGCATCGACGGTGTGGCTGGGTTTGCTCGTATTGTTACATCTGTTGGAAAAAATTCATTTCCACGTTATTTATTCGTTTATAAGTAGATGAAATTTGATGGGCATTCAATATTTTTTGAAAAATCCTACCTGGTATCCCAAATCATTAATTTTTGATCGTCAGCCACAGAGCCAAACAGAGATTCGTGCAAAAGGTGCCAAGCTACGTCCTCAACGACTGCGGTGTGGCCAGTAAAAATTGTCTTCGCGTCGATCACACGATTTTCTTTGGGTGTAGCATTTATGTCCCAAAGACAGATCGTGTGATCGTCGGAAGCGCTTAGCAAGTAACCATTGAGATTTGGATTCCACGAAAGACCATAGCCTTCCTTTTGATGGCCGCGTAACCTTTACAACCAAAAAATACAGTCAATTTATTTCTTTGCAACCAATACACCGTTGGATGTTAAGAAAAAAAAGTGAAGAACAATTAAACTTTCAAGTTTTGTTGATTAGACTCGGTAACTTGATCGTATTTAGAAGAAAAATCCTGAACAATTAAACGTGTGTGCAAAATAAAAAATTATAGAGTTATTTGTTGCAAAATGAAAGTGGGTAATTGAAAAATAAGAAATTATCATTCGGAACAAAATAGGCATAAAAAATTATTAATTTTTCAACACTTTTTTTATGTCAACTTTCCTTTTCGTTATGATATGGTTTTTTTCATACCTTAAATCAGGATGGCATTCTCCATTTGGATCAGGTTTACTGGGATGTTTAGTATAATCAAAAACAAGTACGTCGCTAGAAGGAGTTTTAGTAGCGATGACGCATGGATTTTGCGGCATGTATCTAGCTCTGTTGACTTCTCCCTCGTGATTAATCTTAATCTCAATTTCAATTTTTCCGCTGACGGAACCAAAGCCTCCAAATTCGCCTTTTTCGTTGTCATAATGAGACGCATCGAATTGAGCGTCCTCATTTGGCAATTGAACGCTCGCGATGAGAAGGTGATTCTGTTCGTCGGATGTGTGGGTACCCAGTATCAAACGATGAACGGAATAATCCTTGCCCTCGGGCCTTGTAACGTCTGGAAGCCATTGTGCCGTCAGCGATGGCCATTCCAGAGCGTGCGTCATCACAAGGTCGTACAAAAAAGGAGTATTCTTTTTCCATATTTTATACTCCTCGTTGATGACACGCTCCTCAACCGCGTCGTCGAAGGTTTCTATACAAAAATTTGTTTCTTTAAATCATTTGTTAAATGTTTTTTGCTTTTTAATTCATATTTATATAAAAAATCATCAATAGTATAATGAAAATGAATGATTTCAATTATCCTAATTTCATCGATTGTCCAATTAATATTCATTTTCGATATAATTAGAAAAAATTGTTTATAATTATTCATATTCATGATTTAATATTTATTTTTATATTTGGTCCAATAAATTATTATTTATTCTTATTTTTCTATATCGGTTAGGTTCATTTTTCAAAAAACTTAATAGTTTATGTTGAAAAAATGAATGATAGAAACAAATTGCTTGAAGTTTTACAACATTTAATAAAAACGACAAAAAAATTCTGTAAAAATTGAGGCCTTACAGCTTTGAAAATTTTTTTTTGAAAATTTTCAACCAAGATGTTAATAAAAAAGTTAACTTTGATATAAAACGTCATTTATTATTGCTTTCATTTTTCTTCAATTTGATAGCTGGAATTTTTTTTTTTAAACAAAATGTTGTTTTAATTAATTGATAATAAAAGTTGAACTACAATTGAAAGGAAATAAATTAATCTGCACGATCTAACCATGTATGATGAAATGAAAAAATTCAATAATTAATTCTGCGAAAAATAAAAATAATGTATTGAAAAATAAAATGATCGTTCATACGGGGATAAAAAAATAGAAGTTCGGATATTGCGAATGAAAGTCTATGCTCGTAACGTTCGGTTTATTAGCTTTTATCGAGGGGATGCCTGGCGCCGGGATTAACGAGATGTCGGTTCGTGAAAATTCGCGTATCTCCGAAAGCGTGGACGAATCGAACAATGAAAATTTTGGTAATAAAATCAATTGATAGATCGGAACTAAATTTGATCGAAAAATTTGTGACCGCGAAAAAAACGGAATCAAGTGGAGAAAAAGAGATAAATCGTGGGAATGATCGAATTAGGTAGAAAAAAGTGACGTTGTTTACTGGGCACAGGAGACGCATCGTGTGCTCATCGAATGTGTACAATAAACTCGAAGCATTTACGATCAAAGCGAAAGAAAATAAGAGAAAATAAAGGATCGGAATCTTACCACCGTCTTTGTCACCCATTTGTAAAACGTTGATCAAACTTTTCACAAGTTCCGAAGAACCAAACAAAAAAACGTTCTCTCGTCCTCTACCGCCAAAAGGACTGTGCCCGCCAAAAAGCGCCGGAGCAGCCGTGCACGCAGACAGAATCGGGGGGGGGAGCTTCGCGACGGACAACCGGCGACGTCGGCGACGTTATGAATTACACGAGACCGAAGAGTGGGGGTAAAAATATATTATTTTCGATTCTCCATCTTGGCTGATCCAGAAACCTTGCAATTTCATTGGTTGTTTATGACTTCCGTTCTATTGTCAATTCAGAGCCGGAAGTCACAGGGATTGCGTTTAAACAATAAAATCAGACGCACTATAGAAACTCAATATCCAGTTAATTTCTTAAATGTTCGTTTTATTAATAAAGAGAAGAAAATTTGAAGGAAAATTTGTCCACAACTTTTATTTTCCAAATTGACACTTTGATAAAAAAAAATCCATTGTTTATCTCGTAAGTTCGAGCCTTGTTTTCCAACAAATCAATTTTTTTGACATTACCCTTCAAACTTTTACCTCCACGTGTGCAATTCGTCTATTCAATCCTCGATTTTCCCGCCATTAAGATTTATTATTGTGATATATGATAAGCGACGAGTAATAAATATCGTTCCATGTTTCCCGTTCAGAAAATATTTCGAGTTTCGAGAGTTTGCTAGTAGAAAGATAATTGAACAGTCATGGCCGATGCAGCGGCCAAGAGGGAAGCCCGAAGACGAAGAATTCTCGAGAATTCAGAATATCGGCTGCAAAAAATCACGGGTCACGTCAATCACAATGATTCTTCGGGTAAATATGAAATTCCTAAGGTGTCGAATCAACAATTTTGTGGGTTAGATATTGGAATGTTTACAAACACACTTAACCTGTCAAATCGTGTTTTGCTTCACCGATATTTCTAGAAAATAAACAAATCTCGTTTATTTTAACAGAGGAACTTAATAAAAAGGCTGTCGAGAGTGAATCCACCTCTTCGAATTCAAGCTCGAATGGAATATTGAGCAACGAGCCAATCATGCAGAATCAATCGTTCGATTCTTTGATTGACGGTGATTAAACGTTTTGTTTTTCGTCAAAAAATTCATTATTGTTTGCCCCAATTAATATTCACGTTTTCAACAATCAATCTCTTAGATTTCAATGCAAGTTTAGACACCGACGAACCTGTCAAATTCGATCAAATTTACTCAGCGACGCAAGAACTTTTGAATCACGTGTTATCCGGACAAAATCTTCATCATCGACGAGCTACGGACACATGTTACGTTGCCAACGAATATCCAAACACGGAATCGTTCAATTTTACTAATTCCACCAACGTCAGATTCTCTCAGGAAAAACACGATTCTCATCCGTTGCTAAACCACTCGGAGAGAAATATTCCTGCAACGAATACTCCTACGACCGAAAAACCGTCGTTTGTCATCGATGCATTGTCCAGTCGTCTGGTGTACGTCATACTCGCGGTTGTTGTGAATATTATGATAGTTCTGAAGCTGGAGCACTTATTTGGCACGGTAAGCATTCGCGCTTCATCTGTACCAGGGGTTTTTCGACAAATGGTTCACATTTTTAATACTATAAAATGCTGTTTCCCTTCAAATTAAAAGCAAACAACGAAACAGCAACATTCGAATGACGAATGAATATCTTAGATTGAAAATCTATTGAAATGGAAAATAGAGAGTCAAAATAATGAAGACAATGTTTAATGAATGAAATTTATATGATTTATGTTAAAAAAAGAGAGTCGGTCTGAAAGACTTACGGTACAGAGTGTGGTAGCAAAAAATAGCGAAACAGACTTAAAGTTGATCAACTTGACAATGATAATAATTTTGTTTGGGATTAATCAAATAACTTGTTACAATATTCTCGATTAACCCCAATTTATTACGAGTTGGTCATTTTGACCAAGGCTGAACCGATCATTTAAGATTAGATGTAGATGCGCATTTTTTTTTTAACTTTAAATGCATTAGAACAAAATGAAACGATTGGATAAAAATATGTCAAAAAATATCAATCCTTTTAAAAGGTACGAACACGCAGAGTTGCCTGAGCGATAAACACCCATGGTAGTAACAACAGGAGCTAACAAATATTGTAATAACCCAGGATTTAGTAAATACAGCATTTGAAACAAAAAAATTAATACTCCAAAGATCGAACTTTTCTTGTGCCAATTTTTGAATAACTATTCTGTTTTAATTAGTAGATCCGTTTTATAAAAAAATTTGAATTGTCTGTTTCATTCTTTGGTGCGATAAAAAAAAAATGTAGCATTTTACAAAAAATAATTCGACACCATTATTATTATTATTGATGTTGTTGTTGTTATTATTATTAATTTTACCATTATTTTTCAGAGCATAATGGTTCCATTTTTGGCAGTAATGATTGGACGTTTGTGTACATCGAGAAACGATGATGTAGCTCAGGGCAACAATATGTTGATGGCTGCCCTCATACTGTCGAATTGCAGGCCAGATTTCGTAAAAGTTATTCAAAGAGTCAAGGGCATATTGTCGCTCATCGGAAAAGTCTCTCGGGACCTCGCCGTATACATTTTCACTTTCGTACTATTATATACCGTGATTGCGCCGTACAGAGACAATCCCGATGATACATTGTCTCTTGAAAACAACACCGAAGCGATATTCGAGAACAATATCACTATGTAAATTACGAAGGATGTTAATCAGGTCACGAAAGTGAATTTCTTTCTGATATATTTGTTTAATTTATCCGTGCTTCTAAATTATTTTTCTTGGATCAAGGACGGATACCCGTGCACTTGTAAATACGTCCCATTAATAAGAATCAAGAAAATCACACGTATTTTGCCGATCTCGACGCTGTACGTTGCCTTCTGAGTGTAATATCAATTTGAATAATAAACAAATTAGCCTTTTCACATCATTCTTCAACGTGAAGGTTACTTGGAGCCAGGATTTTCACCGACCACAATTATTTTACATCGTTCAAACCGTAGGTCATAACCCCGTAAAATGGGAACGAAAAAAGGGCTGATACTCCACTAGTTAAGCACTGGACGAAAAAAAAAAAATGGAAAATGTTCGGGATGCTGCACATAATAAGGACCTGAGGTGTTGGGATTGTAGCATCGCTCGTTTTTGCAAAAAATTAAATAAAAACTGTTGAAAAACCACGTTTTTTCCCCGTTTTTGATACTTTCGTGACTTACATTGCCAAATGGTGACAGTGAGGACGAAAATGTATAGGATCAATCTTGTCGAGCATAACATTTCCTATAAAACAATCCGTGACGGCGCGTGTCTATCTGTTATAGTTTGGCGGTGAGAGCGACCCTAAAATAAGCTCGAAAATGCTCGATTTGAACGAAAACTTCAAAAACCCACTTTAGGTGCTAAATTCAGTTTGCCCATGATAATTTGAATGAAAAAATCCGACGATTTTTTTCACGCAATAGAACAATCGAAAGAAGATTTCAGGTCACAAAAAAAATTTCTTGCGATTCTAATTTTTGACGGTTGTTTTTTGCTCATTTTTTTCATAATTTACGTTTTTTCGTAAAACGGGCTTAACTTTCGCCCTAATTATCGGAGAACGTGGAAGTATTTGAAATTTTTTCGTTTTTTGATGCTCTAAAAATGCAATCTCGTGACATGTCGCCGTATATGCAAGCGCAGCAGTGTTTTTGCAAGTAAACAAACTACACGTTTTAGGCCGTTTTTAACAATAAACAGCTCTTTTTGCATGCTTTTGTTGTTTGCAAATTTAACAATTCTCTTTGAAGAGTGTCTCAGATTTTTCTATCACTCTACGTAGTCATTTTTATTAAAAATAATAATCAACTAATATGTTTTAACTTTGATTCAGCAAGGTCTTTTTTTTATTTTTCCTTCTGCAAATTTCATCATTCAATAAATATCAGAAAAAAAATCACGCTGAATCAAAGTTGAGAAATTTACACTCTCCCAAACATTTTCCATATTTATTCATCAACTTTTTTTTAAACTTCAACCATAGGGGAATAAATCGTTTCCCGAACTGAAACCCTGTTCCCTTCGATCAGTCAGGAGTTGTGTCATTGTTTTAAAAAATGTCGAAAATTAAGAATTGCTTCGAAAATTGCGAGTAAATAAAGTTGCCTGGGTCATAAAGACCCGTGGTAGTAACAGGGTTCGAAAAAACAGTATAACCTGCAGTTGAATTTTGCAATTTCGTCTCGGGATCGACAAACGTTGAGGTAAAAATAAACTCAAGGAAAACAAAGTTTTATCAATGTATCATGTATTCCAGACTTAAAATACACGCTTTAGAGAAAAACGCCTTTTCGTTTCGCACAATTAACGATGCATCGATTATCAAAAATGTATGATCTATATTCTGTAAAAAAAGAAACATTATCATCCTCTCACACTACACAAGAATTTCACATCGAGTTCGTCGCAGGAAAATACAATTTGTTAAGGGTAAAAAATGATCAATAGCTGGTATGAAAGGAAAAGAAAAAAACATTCTCAAATAAAAAACCGCATGTCGTGCTAGCGGTTGTGAAGTAATAAGAAGAAAAAAGAAAACAAAGGAAAATGAATTCGATGGAAAATTAGAGTAGTATTTGCCTCAATGCTAAAACTAGTCATCTGTACATAAAGTATGAACACCAATACACAGCTACGGCGAGAGTACAAACAGTAAATGGTACGTACTGAAACGCTTTGCTGTAGGTGCGATATCGTTTTTTTTCAGTCTGAGCGTTTTCAAGCTTTACAGAATTTTCTGGTGGAATAGTTGTTTCGGTCCGAACGTGTTGACGATTGAAAGAATGTTCGAAAGGAACTGTCGGTTTAGTCCGATCAGGCTCTACATAATCTTCGGAGGGAATTGTCGTTTTGGTATGAGCGAGATGAGGCTTCGCAGAGTCTTCTTCGGGAGGAATCCTCTCAGGCATTTGCATCGATATGGCGTTAACATTGGACGATAATTTATCGTTCTTGTCTTCAAGCTTTGCCGGAAATGTTGTCGACGAAACGAGGTCGTCGTTCATCACCCTGATCGACCGGGTTTTCTTGGTCGATAATTTAACTCTAACTTTGTTGCTCCGCAAACGTTTACGACGTCCGATGATCGGGCTTTTGATTATTGTGCCCCGACCCGGGTAGTTGGTATCCGAGGAAAATTCGTCATGATACGACAATGAATAATCACCGATTTTTTTGCGTCGGGCAGGGCACGCGTAACCCTATTCTGGCTTCGATGATTTAAGATCTATCAAACCACGAGTTCTCACCACGTCTATGTGACCCATTCGCACCATTTTTTCCTCCCACTCTCTCATGTCATCCTTGTAACGTTCCATCAACTTTTGCGACTCAACTTGGTACTTTACTTTCTCCTCCGGACTCATCGCATTCCAGTCCTCCGCCAAACTTTTTATCCATTCCTTCAACAAGCAAAATCAATCTTATTAACATTTTTAACTGACTTGAAAATAAAAAAAGTTTTTTCATTCGACCCATATCTTGTTTCTCTATGTGTGCTCACGAATAACTTTTCATTGAATTTATCATTTTATATGATTTTTGTCTTTTAAAAAGAGAAGTGGTTTCTTGAGGTTGAAATATATTATTTGACAAAACGTTGCATATATTATAAAGTATATGCCGAAGAGTAATACAAACTTTTGTTTAGATGAGATATATTGAAATGAAAATCAAAGAAACAAAATAAAAAGAAATGTTTTACATTAAAAAAGGAATTGAATAGTAATTTATATTTGTATTACACACCGGTGATTTTTCATTTTTATTCCTTAGGTATTTTCGTTCCTGCAAAAATTGAATAAATGATGTTGCCGGCTTTTTCGGTCTTCCAAGTTGAGCGACTTTCTGGAAAACAAAAATTTTTACCACCAGTTAGTTATCCCATTCACTCATTTTGCAAATTACATTTCATATGATTTTCCTTGGCATTGCAGAGGGAAAAAAAAGGAACCATTTTTTTTTCAAAAAGTCTTGTGTTTTAATTTCTGCCACAAAATTTAATACAGATTTGCTTTTATTGATCAGAAACATAGAGAAATATCGTGAATGCAGTCAAATAGTACTGTTAAATGATTTTCTACAGTCTGCAAAAAAAATTCTTTCTCGTTTCTAATTGGTGAAAAATTGCCGGTTACTTTTTGACTGAAAAACAAAACTGATGCTAAAACGCTAGAAAGAATCAAAATGAAACTATACATTTCTTTTAATATCATGAAAATTATGGAAAAAAAATAATATAAACTTTCCAAATGAATAAGTTTTAATTTTCCTTTAATTTCAATGTATTGGAACTCTTTTATAAGTCAAAGAATAAAAACATTAATTAAGGATTGAGAGCAATTGTGAAATTCACTAACTTTTTTCATTTGAAGTTTCTCCCGTTTGTCAAGCATATGCTCCTTAGCGGCTTGTATTGCTTTCCTCTGTTCAGATGTTATAGATTGTTCGTACTGCATCATGACCTTAGAGTAGGACAGCATCTCGTTCTCGTATTCTTTTTGTAAAAGTAACTTTTCCTTGTTGTCGTATTCTGCCCAATGTTGCGCTACCAATCTTAACACTTCGGGAACCTTTAAACTTGGATTTTGTGCCACAACTTTGGGGCGCTCTTCTTTCATATATTTGAAAAATGGTGTCATCGGCTTCTTCGGCTTTGGCGGTATTCCCAGTTTTTCATTAATTCTCTGACTAATCACTGACATGAGAGGTACGTTGACACTTATATTTCTAAAGTTGCTGAAATTATTGGAAAAATTCGATACATAAAGTAAAAAATGTCGACAAATCTTTTTGTTACCATTTTTTTTCGTTACGAATTACTGAAATTACAAATCGTCAAAAAATTAAATAAGAAAATTTCGAAAAATTACATAGACATTTTTCTCGAAATTTTTTATTTTCATTTTTATAAATTTATCATACATGCATCCAAGGTCAGATAAATATACAAGTTGAAATACATGTTTTTACGCGCAAAAAGTTGAGCATGATATCCGAACGTGACTTATTCCACATACAAAATTGACACTCGAATTGTCCATCGGTTAAAATATTTGTGCATAGAAAACCAATTTGTTCGAATCATTATTACCTAATCGACAAAATACCCCGGTAATTTGTACTCGCGTTGGTGATGGTGAAAATTCTTCCGAACCCAGCCATGTTTCGTTCGTACGTATAACCTCTCGTACAATAATCGTCGATAGTCGCGAAATAACCGAAATAACAATGAGACGAATGAGAAAACGACCGAGATGGAAAACAGCGCCGAATTCGAAAGTTGGGAGAGGCGTCCGTCCCAGCTAAGTGAAGTTAGCCCGTCGACTTGAACTTTTTTTCCATTTTTAATCGTTTGTCAGTCATTTGAAGGTGATTGTTTGAACAATCAAAAACATTTGTTAGATAAGTCTTCGGGTGCTATTTCATGGGGAGCGAGCCCCAGCAGCAGTCAGTGATTTTGTATTCTTACATATAAAAGTATTATATGTACAGTTATACAAAAATCACTGCTACTGCTGTTGCTCATGGAATAGCACCCTACCGTTAAAAAATGAAAATATAAAAAAAGCATCAATCATTAGCCTCTAAATTTGTATTTTTTATGTCAACGAGATTTAATCAGGGTCCAATT
>JABSMR010086322.1:0-12876 GCA_018902295.1 Dusona sp. PSUC_FEM 10030013 | reverse complement strand
AAAGTTTTAAACATTAAAAAAACATTTTAAGTAAGGGAAACGTTAGAAATAATAAAGGATAATTCATTTAATTTGATTTCTCAATAATGAAATATATTGATCCCATAAAAGGAGATGATAGATGGAAAAATTGTTCGATACGTACTGGATTCGGTTGAGGAGCTGAAGGAGCCTGGAAATGTGGTGCCTTTGTTCCGATTGCTCCGATCGCTTGCGACGATGGCTTCACGCTCGTCGACATTAGGGAATTCGATGACGAACTTATCAACACAGTGTTGGGATTATTGCTCAGTTGTTGATTCTGTCCGAAAGGTGGTGCGGCAGCTGGATTCTGTGTGAACAAATTGAATATCGACATTTTCTCAAAAATGAATCAAAAACTGTTTGCATCTATTCAATGTTGCTTTGCGTCATTGACAAAAATTCAATCGCAATGAAAGTTGCACGATAAAATATTTTTTCCAATAGTATCCAATAAAAAATGATATAAAATAAATGAAATAGCAAACTTACGATTCGATATTGGGACAAATGACTCTGATACATGTCCGGAGTCGGGGCGTTGGGGGCATGAGGTGGCGGAGGTGGCGGTGGTTGTTGAAGATAGACGTTTTGTTGGCTAAAGGAGTTCTGAAGAGACGGCCCGTAGGGCGGATATTGCGTAAAGGGTGAACGACTCTGATCCAATTGGAATGCACCGTAAAGACCGCCCGCCTGGGCCGGCAATTGTCCCGAGCTGTTAAACAGAACAGTCGGAGGCGAAGGAATTGCCGGCATACTTCCGTACTGGGCCGCCTGAGAGCCGGGATATTGCTGCAACTCCTGATAGAACAACGACGGGGAGAACAAAAATGACAAAATTATCGCACATATTTATCTTTAGTACCGCCTTATAAATAACGAGTATTTGACGCATAAAACTGCATTCATTTCATTTTATCCCTCTGAAATGATAACATTTTTCATGATATTGAAAATACGAGTGTGAAATGGAAGTAATTCGAAGAGAAAAAAAATGGCACTGTGAAACAAGAAATCAATTATTAAACATTTCTAAACCCATTAATAGTTGATGCTTCATCATTCCTAAATTCTTAATTGTTGTAAGTAAAATGAAAGAGTTTTCTTTTCTCGAAATATTTTACGTACATTTAAAACAACAAATGCTTTCCAGTATTTTATTAATAGTAATAAAATTAGTCAATAAATGTTCTGACCAAAAATTGGAATCAAAAAGACTTGTCCCAGTAAAATCAAATATTTTCAAATAGCTAACGCGAGAGTTTGAAAACATTGCATTGGAACATTAAAGCATAGGTCGATTTGACGATAATCAGAACGTATGACTGTGACAATAGAACGTAAATTTAATGCACAATTTATGACTTTATATTTATTTTATCATTGCCCCTTTTTTTTTTTAATATTTCGTGCGCGCGTTCCTAAGCCAGAACGGAAGAAATATTCCAAAATTTCGTTGCTTTTCAAGGATACAAATTTCAGTTTCGTTATGTCGATTATTTTTTTGTTTTGTTTTTTTTTTTTACTGAGGCATTTCTTTTCGATCGCTGTTTATTTTGGTAGTAATGAAAATACGTGTTTTCTCTTACTTGGTAATTAATGTGGGAAGGTTGACCGGTAGAATTGAAGGGGGGTGGACTCATCTGGCCTTGAAGACTGGCCGGCGGATGCCTAATGGGACTCTGACCGAGGCCTATGGGACTGGGATCGGGTACAGTGGAACCAGGTTGCGCACCACCACTCCCTGAGGACTGTTGTTGCGGCTTCACCTGCGGGGGAACCAGCTGCGCATCAGGCAAAGAGTCAGCATCTTCCCACAGGGGACATGGTATTTCGTTATATCATTTTTTCCGTCTATTTACATCACTAAAAATACAGAGCCGCGTTTCATTGCGCGGTCAAAAAGAGACACCAACATTTTGGCTTTTTCAATATTTCTTCGTACACATCCTGGTAATAAAATTGAATTTTCATCCCGTTGCGGTTTCTACGACGCGGAAGCGTCACTCACCTTGATCAATGGAACAATTATCATTTTTATATACACGTCACTTTTTGCTGACCAAATATCGATGATGACAGGTCAATGTATATCATTTTTTTGATCAATACATTGTTAAAAAAAAAAATTCGTTCAATTAAAATTGTACTAATTTGTTTAAACATTGGCAACTTCAAAAACTCATTCGTATCCAATGTTCAAATGACCATTTCAAGCTGTTTCGTACGAATAGAAGTTTTAGTTGAGTCAACGAAATTTAGTAGTTTCATGATCAATCCAATGCATGAAGTGATGTTTTTTTTAAATAGAGATTTTGTGGCATTCGAATTATTATGACATGGATTCTAAGTTAATTATTATGACACAGGTAAAAACAAAGTAGTCAAAGTGAATATATGAAACCTAGATAAAATAAATTGAAAACCAGAGACATGATCGGGTGAATTTCTAGTGATGTAAAGTAACGTTAAATCGATCGAAAAGCATGCATGAGAAAATTTGAAAAATCTCAAGAATATATAAATCGATGACGATTAATTTTTTTTTATCTTTTCTCTCTCTCTCTCTCTGTCTCTCTCTCTCTCTGACTCTCTCACTTTTTTTTTTTTAATGAATTCTCACCTTGCATACATTTGTGGATGTGGCAATCTCGTTTTTCATGTTGTTCTGATTGTACTGTTGATGAGGACTGTAACTGTCATCGACGTCGGAACTCTCGAAGCTCTGAGGGAAGCTGTTAGCAGTTGCGACGGAATTACCATCTTCGTGTTCGACCACTGTGGGCATGGGAGGTGCAGTTTCCCAGACTTTTTTGACTGATGCTATTTTGAGATTGAGATCAGCGGTTAAGGGTGAAATGGTGTTTTGACCACCAGCCATATTCATAGATCTCGTGATACCGAGACTCTTGTTTTTGTCGTCGGTGAGTTGAGTGAGATCGGAGTCGAAAGTAAAATCGAGTTTCATGTCTGCATTGTCTTCGCTTTTGTTGAAAGATAATGGCATTTGTATGGGTTCTTGTGATTTGTCCTTCATAATATCGTTTGATTTGTTGGAGAAAGCGGCCGAGAGTGTTTGGGCTTGATGTTGTTGCATTTGTCCGGAGCTTTCGTCATCGATATCACTGCGTTTTTCGCCTCTGGTCGATTGATTTTTCATGTGGCCGGAGAATTTAGCTTTGATCGCCATGTCCGATTTCTTCGAATAATTCGTATTCTCGAAAATGAGAGTTTGCACGGGAGGCGAAGCAGCGTCGTTCACGTTTTTGTCCATCATTTGGTCTTTGACCATTCCCTTGGCCGATTTGTTGTCGCAGTTTGGAGAATTTCTTTGACTACTATTGCCCGAATTAGCCTGCTGTTGCTCGCTCGTATCATGCGAATGATCATTTTGTCCGGTAAGGCCGGATATCAATTGAATATCAGCTGGAATCGAGGAAGGTGAGTTGGACCTCATTTGGCTGGTAAAAGGTTTGTCCCAAGCATTTACCGATGGTGGGGGCGCCGGTCCACCCGCTGAATCTTTCATGTAATTTCCGCTCGAATTGTTCACCTTTCCCGAGGTCGATTCACCGTTACCCTCGTTACCCGATCCCATGTGGAATATTTGTTGCTTAGCCATTTTTTGCTTCTGAAATCTGGGTGCCAATTGTTGTCGATTGACATTACGATCGAAGGGTTTCGGTGGCATGTTAGCTGGCTGAGGTATAGGTTGACCGAGAAGAGGTGGAATATTTTGAACTTGTTGCGGATTCGGTTGTTGTGGACCGTTGGACTTTGATTTCGAGCGATCGCGTTCGCGTTCTTTGTCTTTTTCACGGCGCGCTGGTTTCGGCTCGTCCTTTTGCACGTGACGAGATTCCTTAACGTTTTTCTTTGAACGCACCTCTTGAAAACCGTCGTTATCCATTTTATCACCGGCGGGCTCGAGGTCGTCACCACTTGCCGAATAATTATTCGCGTCACCGTCAACGTCAATCACTTTCTTTTCTTTGCCTAATGTTTTTTTGTTTATATCGTTCAAGGCCTGATCCACTAAATGTGGATCGTTCAATTTGATCTCGTCCATGCGATTAACCGTTGTGTCTTTGCTCATTGGCTTGTTCGACACCGGTCCACTGTTCGCTGAACCTTGACTCCGAGGTCGTCCGTTCTGCGTTTGCGTATTCTGCATACTTTGACCCATATTTCCACCAGAATGATTGCGCTGATTATTCAACGCCGAATTCTGAGCATTTCTTTTCTCAGCCCCGGGCGCTCGCGAACTCGCCCCCGTCGATTTTCCAGTTTTTTCACGCTGCTCACGATTGTTACGCATTTGCTCGTTTCTACGAGATTGTGAATTTATGCTCGTCATGTTCGAGGATTGATCCCCCCGAGCACCCACGAATTGCTTGACGTGACTGTTTTGCGAATCTTTGTGCTCGTCAACGTGCTCCTCGCTGTTCTCCGACGTTGTTTCCCAATCCTCGTTACCCACATCCGTTGAATTTTGCTTTATCATGCTGCTCGTGCCTCGGAGACGAGCCTCGCGACCGTCCTTTCCCTAAAAATGCGAATAAAAAGCGACGAATAAAACAGCTGCTTTCTCGTTAAAATGTTTTTGGTATTTCTTTTGTTTTTTTGATTTTTTTTTTTTTAACGCAACGGCGGTTGGACATAAATAATTGAAAGAAATCTTATGCTTCAATACTAACCCGTCGATTACCGCTGCGATTTCTCTTAGATCTTGAGTCCTCTTTCTTCGGCTGATTTCTCTGAGACGGAACATTTTGGGGCGGAAGATTTCCATGATTGCCGGTACTTTCCTGTTTGTTGTTGGTTTGATGTTGCGACTGTAAATTGGGTGATTTGTTGCGTCTACCGGTGATACCAGCGGTAAGGGCTTGCTGTTTCGCAGTCATCTTGTCGTCGGTTGTATCGATTATCGCCGAAGAAGCCACGTTGATATCGTTGTCCGATGGAGTTGGTGTCGATGGATTTTGTTGTGAAGTATTTTGTTGTTTGTCGTCGTTGGAACGTTCGGTGGAGAAAGGGCTCTTGCTCGGTGGAGGTCCGTACCCGGTAGTTGCTCCACGTGTACGAAACCCCCCGCGTCCGCGTCTCGAGGGTTCACCGGACGGTGCGAAACCTTCGCGGCTTGGTTTACCATCGTAACCACGTTTCTCGTTACGTCCTTGGGAATAATCGCTATGGCGTTTGTCTTCGCCTCGTGAAACTTCGCGATTACGATCCTCTTTATCAATCTTTTGGGCGGAGGGTTTTGGTGAAACGGTAGATCTTCTCTCGTCTTTGCCAGGTTCGGTAGAGGCGGAAATTTCATCACTGCTTAATTCCATCTCGGAATGTCCATATCCACCTTTCGCAGCTCCAGGACGGCCGATCGATCTTGAACCAGTAGCGGTTCTTCGCCCACGTGGCTCCGGACCTCTCCAATTTCTCCCGTAAACGTTGTACGGCACCCACGAACGTCCGCCACCACTTACCGCTCCACCTTCGCCACGACTGCTGGTTCCTCGGGTCTCCCGAGTTCTAGAACTTCCGCTGTTAGCCCGATTACGAACATTTTTCTCGCGCTTGTCATCCTTAGGATCGTCTTTGATTTCCTCACTGTGCTGCGACGGTTCGTCCCTCTCTTCGACGCACAATTTATTCATGCTCTTTTTTATTTCGACAATGTCAGTCTCATCTTTGATCGGCTCAAGCAATTTTTCCTCCTCCTTTTCAAAAGACGGTGATACCGATTCGGACCATACTTTCGGCGAAATTTCGCTTCTTTCCAAAGGTCGAGTATTTTCCGGCGTACGCTCGAGTTTACGGTTCCACGCATCAGCTTCTTTCTTCATTTCCGTTGGTGAATCTTTTTTCTCTTGTTGTTGTTGTTGTTGCTGTTGCTGTTGTTGTTGTTGTGATTGTGGCTGTTGTAGTTGTTGTTGTTGTTGTTGTTGCTGTTGTTGTTGTTGTTGCTGCTGCTGTTGCTGTTGCGTTTCGCCGATGCTCACACCGCTTCCACCGCGCTTCAGCGGCGTCATACCACGTTTTTCGCTTTTTAGCTCATCCGCTACTATTTTTTCTCTCGTCACCGGTCCCGGCAATTGCCATCGACCCTCTCTCTCACGCTCGCGATGATCCTCCCTATACGAATCACGCTTTTTCTCCTCGTAATCCGAAATGTCTTGCGACCACGATCCGATTTCACGAAGCTTATGCGTCTCCTCGTCCCGCAACGAAGATCTTGATTCGCGGGATGTTCGACTGTCTCGTGAATCTGGTCTCTGGGGACGCTCGTTACGCTCTATTCTTTCGATACGATCTTCCCGTTGCAATGCCTCACGACGATTCTCCGCTTGACGCTCTATTTGGCAATGATCCTCTCTGCGAGTGTCCCGCCATTCACCGCTTTCTGGACGCTCTCTCTGCATTGGACGATCGTCCACTAAATCCTGCTGTGGTGGTGATTGCTGCATAACCGAAGAAAACAAAATGATTCAAATATCTTAAAGAAATTACTCTGAAATTTTGAATGTCAAGAAATTTCGGGATCGGAAAATGTAAGGAAAGGATCGTACCTTGCGATAATTGTCATAATCGGGTTTGTTATCCTTGGGCTCTCTCATATCGCGTGAATCACGGGAATCGCGTGAATCACGACACTCTCTCCCATCTTTCTCGTCGTAGTGTCTCTCTGAGTCGCGTCTATCATTCCTGTGTCGATCCTCGTGCTCGTAGTCTTTGTAGCTACGATTATAATCGTTGTAGTGACCACTCGAACGACGAGTATCGAACATACGCGTATCGCGAGTATCGCGAGTATCACGCGATTGTACAAAACCACTGTCGTCTCTAGATCGTGGACCGCCATGATCACGCGACGATGGGCGCTGAGGCTGTGGCTCATCGTCCATTGGGCTCGATACCAACTGCTCGGAATCGCCCTTACTACGACGCTGACTTATTGGCATCGGATGCGTATCTTTCATGCTGCTAGATACTGAGTAACAAAAATATGCGAAAGAAATTGTATTGAACTTCTTTATTATTTGGCATTGAAAAAAAAAATGTCTATATTTTTCTTCGCCAACCAATTATTTTATGATTTTTTGCTCGCGTAGATGATCCGCAAACTCTAATCAGATGCGGGAAAATTTTACATATCTAAAATAGGGGAAGATTTTTTTTTCTGCTTGAACAGTTTTCAATATTAGAAGAAAAAATATTGAACACGCTGCGATTTTGTTAGAAAAGTTTAATAGAAAAGTGGAATGGATGATTAATTTTCACGAGTTATTTTTAACGAAATAAGATATTCGACAAACTGAAATGAAAAGTGAAAAGGTTTAAGGAGTTGCTTACAAGTCGTGTGTATATGTTGCTGTCCTTGATTGGGATGATTGTTATGACTCCATCGATTAATACCAGCACCGCTGTTATTACCGCCCTGGTCGGAATATTGTTGAATAAATGGTTGCTGCGAATTGTTCCTCTCGGGATTCGGGGATACACGATTATTCCCGGTACTGACGCTTCTCTCAGCCTGTTGTTTTTGGAATCGTGGTGGTAAATTGTAATGACGATAAAATCCAGTTTGATCGCGTTCTCGGACATCTCTGGGTTCGCGATCACGTTCACGATCGCGGTCCATTCTCGTCGTATCCTGTTGTTGGGACTGTTGTCTCATAAAACCACCGGAGCGTTGATTAACCGGACCGAAATCGGCCGCTGGCTCGCGTCCGTCGCGTACATCACGAACATCACGAACATCGCGTACATCGCGTACATCGCGTACATCTCGAACATCACGAGAATCGCGTACGTCGCGAGCGTCGCGAGAATCGCGTACATCACGAACATCGCGTACGTCACGTATGATTTCCCGATTTTGTCGATTATCGCGGGTGCTTATTATGGTGATCGATTTTTCGTCCTTGTCTTCGGAGGATGTACGCGAACGTTCACGGTCACGCTCACGGTCTCCACCACGATCACCACGATCGCGATTCTCTCTCTCACGATTTTCTTTCTCACGTTCCCATTCGGGCACGGGAATAGGCACTGGAGGAACGCTTATCAAACCTTTAGGCTCCGATACAATAATTGACTCCTCGTCCTTTTGCTTGGCCTGCTTCAATTTCTCCTCAAGATCCTGTAGCTTTTTCGCTGCCGCTTGCTTCGATTCCTGGAAACGCTTCTCTTCCTCCTCCTTGCGTTGGCGTGCACGCTCAGCTACTGTAGCAACTTTTTCTCCTTGTTCTCTGCGTCTCTGCGTCCATATTTCTTCGTCTTCGACAACTAATTATTTTTTGTAGAAGCGAATACACATTTTTGTTAGTAATTGTCGCACTAGACGTGCAGTTTTTAAACATATTTTCCAAAATTTTCCATCGAATACGAAAAAAAATTTTAAATGAGGCGAACACTGATTTCAAATAATAATAATTCTAAGAAGTTATTACAACAAACTTTAAACGGAATATTTTTCAAAAAATAATCCATATCATTCGTCGTGTGCATTGAATTTTCGATTATTGTTTGTAAATACGCACGACTTTCTGGAGAACTAGCTCTACTATTTGAATTTTTTATAAATCCTGAAATTTCAAAAGCGCATCTCCAAAAAAGAGAGTCAATTTCGAAACATGTGATATTCGTATTCGTAAAAATTGACAAATTCATTTCAAACGGCAAAACAATTGTCACTATCCCGAAAAAAAGCAGATTTTGTAACATGTACGAAAGTATATAATATTCGTGGATAAATTATAATGTTCATATAATTAAAAGAATCAATTATTGTATTAAAGTATTGTGAAAAATGACAAAGTTTTGAAGCTGCGAAAAGAATATATTGAGGGTAAATATACGCAAGATAATTTACCTCTGAGAGGATGATTGAGACGAATAGCTTGTGGTTGTTGTTGTTGTTGTTGTTGTAGTTGCAGCGGTTGTTGTTGCTGCTGCGGTGGTTGATGTTGTTGGGGTGAATAATTATCTCTAATCGGAGGTCCGTTGGAACTGCGAAAATCTCGTTGTCCAGGTCCCACACGATCCTGATACCAGGAACGATGTTGCTGCTGTTGTTGCTGAGACATGAGATCGCGAGAATCCTTCATACCATCTCTGTCGCGTATAATTTCCCTAGGCCTTTCTCTTTCCTCGATCGTTGATTCATTAATTAGTTTGTCATCCCTCGGCGGTGGACTACCTTTTTTCTCATCTCGCCGCATCGGCTCGGGCTCATTCTCGTCATCGCTGAATGCCAATTTCTGATTATAGTCGATATCATCATGAGCTGCCCAACCTGCATCGTGCGATATATCGTCCATTCTTGTAAGATCCTCCTCTCTTATTATCGGACGTGGAACAACGACATCGTCCTCAACCGGGGCAACTGCTCGTTCACGTTCCTGTTGCTGCTGCTGCTGCTGTTGTCGTGGCGGTGGCGGAAAACGCTCCGCGGAATAATTGAATCTAGGACGTGGTCCATTGTTGCCTCCTCCTCCTACGGCTCCTCCACCACCACCACCGGAACTCACGTTTGCCGGAAATTGGGAGGGAAAACCGCCCGGCGGGAAGTTTCCTCTGTACATCTGTAATTCAAACAAATATTTCTTTTCTCTCTAATATATACAGCCAGGTCTTCTATCGAATCTACTGGATACTGTATTTGTGAGGATGGCTGAAATAGTTCATCGGTTCTAAAGGTAGAGTCAAAAAATTCATTCTATTATTTCTATGGTCGAAAAATTAAAGCTACATTGTAATTAGCCAATGGAGGAATTCGAGATGAGGCCAACATTTTTTTTTCGTCCACAAAATTTCTGTTGAAAACCATACGCATAGTTGTTGCAATACATTCATTATATATCAAGTTTTTTTTTAATGCGGTTAACTTTTATCAAATTTACTATAATTTCTAACAAATTATCCTTTAGTGTTTTGTCAGACATTAACCTGTTTCTAATGTCAATTTCGTTTATGCCAAATATATACACACACTTTTTTTTAATAACGCTCCGTGGTCCCACGGGTTCTAAGCGATCCCAATGTTTTTTTCTAATAAAAAGTAAAAAATTCTCTAGATCTTCAAACATTTGTTTCACCCATATTCCCATGTTTTGTCCGACATTTACCTGTTCCTAATGTCAATTTCGTTTATGCCAAATATACACAGACACTTTTTTTCAAACACTCCGTGTTCTCGTGGGTTGTAAACGACCCCAATGTTTTTTTCTAATAAAAAGTTAAAAAATCTCTAGATCTTCAAACATTTTTTTCACCGCTATTCCCATATTTTTATATGTATAGTGTATAATGCGCATTTCTATCGGATCTGTAGTGTGTGTTGCATTTATTTAAATTCGGGTTAGACGGGCATTATAACCTCAAGTGACCAGTCCGAAACTTCCGTGAAGGGTAACCACGGTGGGTTAAGGAGCTCCATCTACCTAGATGGGTGGAAAAATTGCATTTTCCAAAAATATTTTTATTCGATATCTCAAGTTATATTCCCTGAAAATTTCATTGAAAAATTCCTAAAATTGAATGAGCTACAGCTTCTAGCATTCGGCCGGGCGAACGGTCGGGTTTAGCTTCGTCAAACTTTGAACGCGTTTTTCTCGAAACACTGTTTTTAAAGTCGGGGGACACGATATCTCGAGAACCACTTGATGAATTGTTTCCCAATTTACAAGAGACACGATGACGAACATTTGAAGGTAGTTCATGATCTCACTTTTTTTTAAATCGATCTTCATTTTTTAATAGATTTTGTTTGCTCGAATTTCAATTCGTCACCATATAGTTAACGTTGTTAAAAGAGAACGATTTTAAAATCGACGATCGTCAAGAACTCGTATTTATTGTCAACTTAATTAACCCGTTTGGTTGTTAGATTTCAGATGGACCGTTCAAGCTGGAGTGTCCAACGCCAAACGTCGCAAAAGAAATTTCATCATTTGCTGGTCATTTTTGTTGTTTTTCTGTATTTCTAATAATTTTTTATAAAAAGGCTCTCAATATATGTACCTGTGTATTAAAAATAATGTGTTTCCTTTTCACCAACTGTTTCTCAGGAAAAAAATTCGGACTTTGGCCATAGTTTTCGTGCCTCCAGGTAGATATATAGCCCGCTAATACAGGCTCAATTTTCTTTTTTTTCAATCTTTCAATACCATTAGTTTCTAATTGTTATTTTGTATACATTTAAAAAAACATTTTATGGGTGACCTTTTATCAGATTGTTGTTTATTCCAGACGTTGGTGCGTGGGAGTACTTAAAAAATAAAAAATATTCGGAAAAGTCTCAGCTTGTATTGTATTAGAGTTCGGTACTTCGGAATCCTTTCCCATCTTGTTATTGACTTTTTATCTTTTTCATACTTATTCCCTTCTTGGTGTATTGAAATGTTACAGGTATAAAAAGGTAAAGTAAATATACTCACGAATGGGGGAATAAGTCCGCGGTAATGATGAACGGTTGGAACGGGTTGATGAGTCGGAGCGACAGACGGACTCTGATTGATTTGTGGAACGTGTTGGCCTACCGGGACCGATCCCGTGCCCGGCGATTGGACCGAGCTCGGACGCCCTCCAACGGGTCCCTCTGAGTGTCCTGGTGGCCCTCCGATTCCTATCGGGGGGCCCTGGACCACCGGAGTATTCCCATTTCCGGTACCAACTGCCACGGCTCCTCCGGACGCACGACTTCCACCTTGAATCCAGCTTCCCTCTGCTTTAATTTTTTCAAAACAAATCGAAACATTAAATACATCCAAAAACTCTATATATGCAAAATACCATATAAATATTAATAATCAAATTAATTTTTTTTAACAACAAATGAAAGTTGAAACGGATAATTATTGATGGAAACATATTTTTCAATTACTTTGCGGACGCAGACTTGGACCAGGCCCATACTGTGCGTTCTGCTCTCGATTTTGTTGCAACTGTTGTTGTTGTGGGCCAGCCGGCACACCGCCTATCCATACACAATTCAAAAACAACAAAAAACATCTTTTATCCATCGGTTTGTATTTTTTTACGGCGAAAATAAAAAGAACGCTTGAGACAAATCGATTTACGTTCAAACATCGATAATATACTACACAAATAAATGTATTAATGTTAAAACGAACAGTGCCAGGTCAAATTTGTGAAGATTTAACATTTCTTAATGTGTCAAAACAAAAAAGTTCCGCAAATAACAATGAAAAAAATAGTGTGAATAATAATAATTGCATTGATAACTGGAAAAGAAATCACAGCTATGCCTACTCAGCTACGAGAAAGCTTAGAACGAACAAAAAAATCAGTATCATTTTAAGCTTCTCAAGGTACAGTAATTACCGGATAATAACGACATGAGCTAGACTCGTTTTTTTTTTTTCAGGCAAGTGCACCGACTCTATTTTTATACTCGCTCTAATCTTGATTTATAAAAACAGCCATTTGCCTTAACTAGAATGACACGTAATCAAAGAATGATAAACAGAAATTTCCAAAAAAATATAAATCAATTGTATTTCACACGACAGTTTTTTTTACGAAGATTCGACGCTGTGTGAAATTTTCAATTCTAGTACGTGGCTGGTAACCAAGAAATAAGTAAATAATTACTTAGTAAATTGCATATATTTTGAGCAGATGGTAATTTTTTTTTAAATATGAAAGAAGCTTCGATTTTTCATACGTATCTCTCTGAAAAACAATGTATTTTGCACGACAAAATAAAATCCTATTAATTGTAATAATAGTGGCTATTATTCGACAATTAATATCTCTGCAACGAAACATCGCCTAAAATACTGACGAAAAACTTTTCTTCTCAAAATTTCACAGCCTTTCCACTGTCGA
>JABSMR010086212.1:0-12881 GCA_018902295.1 Dusona sp. PSUC_FEM 10030013 | reverse complement strand
TCTTCCGATCTCCAAATCACTGGCGTAGTTGGCTCGACGAAATGACTTCAACTATGCGCGGTACTTGGCTCAACTACGCCATTGGTTTCGCCGTATCCAACCGCAGGGCATAGTTGAGGCAACTACGCCTCCGTTCACAATACTATGCGTTTTTTTTTATAACAAACAGTATGATAAAATTGCATTTGGTCAATATTTAATGACGAGAACTCTATAAAACTATAAAAGTTTCAATAAATTGAAAAAAAAAAATAAGTTTTTTAGTCTACAAAATTGAATATTGCATTTGGCAAAAATTGACAAAAAAATATATGGTAGCTATGACTATTAAAAAAAAAAAAAAAAAAATAGCACGAGCAGTTTCGAACGATATGAAAAATATGTGGCGAACTAGACGTGGAGTGCCTCGCATGCATAAAGATACAAACAGACAGAGCACGAAGCCAAGCAATATGCACAATGCGATATGCAATTTCTATATCGAAGCCATTTCCATTCACGCGTTCCATCCACTCTTTCGTTGATATTTCGCTCGTCCTTCGCACGTCTCGGCCCCCTTATTCCCTCCTACATGCCATATTTTGCCATTGTTATTCCCGCATATTTTCCATTAACGATATTTTTTTACGCGGCATTATGTGTTCAAAAATTCAGAGTTATATTGGCACTCCAACCCTCTCTGTACGTGACTCGATCCCAAAAGCTGCTACTAAAACTACCCTTCATCGTTACCCCCTTTTTTTATCACACTGCATTTCTCTCTCTCTCTCTCTCTCTTTCTCTCTCTCTCTCTAGATCTGTTTATCATTTTTCCTTCTCTCGTACACTCCGACTTTTTGCACGCACACATCTGTTCTCTTTAATGCGCAAATAGAGCCACTTCAACAGTTATATACGAACGAAAAACGTAAAAAATGTAATTGGATCGAGTAAATCAGAATTAATTGGTAACTAAATCATTCTTTATTCTGCAGCGTGATTTGGACGGTGAGTGAATACTTTGAAGGTAAAAATGCGTAACCAATCAATCGTCATGGCTCCACGACATGTTTTTTTCCATTTAAAAATTTTTCCATCGCAAACAGCGATGTTCCCTGTTAGAAAGTTATTCGGACAAAATCGTTATTTATTTGCATTATTATTTACGACACAAGTGAAAAAAATGGTTATTCATGAACTCCGCTACTTCCAAATACATTTTTACCGTTTCTTTTGTGTTCGGAGTCGAACAATCGTGAAAAAAATAGAAGTCAAGATGCAGCGAGCACAACACAGATGACATGAACGGTATAACGAGAGTTCTCGAAGCTATGACATTACCTGGAATTGTTGCATGGGATAGGCCATCATTTGGGCAGGTGGAGGTGGAGGTGGTGGAGCAGCTTGTACACCGGGAGGTGCCGAAACTGTCGTCGCGTGATGCGGCGGTAATTGAGGCCCACCGGGTAATCCTTGACCCCATCCCCCTGCCGTACTTGCCGCGTGAACACCCATGCCCATTCTGCGATAGTGGTAAGATAAATTTATTTTATGAATTACGTTAATGAAATTCTTTGCAAAGATAATTTTAAATGTTTCGCAGTTCGAGTTATCGAAAAAAAAAAAAAAACTTTCTCTTATCAGTATTGTTAAGCTATTACACTGTCATATTGCGTGTGAGATGGAAACGATGATTATATATGAACACAATACGATTATATGTGTTATAGCACAGAGAATAAATGTTGATGCATCATATCAGCACCCAGCCAGAAACGATGAACCATTATCCGAAGTGTCATAACAAACATAAAAATCGGCCACGGTTAGCTTTGCATACGCTTACGTAGGATTCCGGTATGGAATATCGGATAACGGAATAAAGAACAATTTACGGTATAGGTAATGAGGACGTACCGAGCACAGGAACAATTGAACGTTATTTCAGGGACTTTGTTATCACTCGGTAATGACCAAGTACAGTTAACTAATGCCGATACAGCCTGTGGTTTAATTGCTGTGAAATCGTGTTTCATTATCCCCCCGTCTCAATCTAACGATGCTTCCAATATGTCCCATGTGTACCCATTCGTAAGGTCTATTTACGCGCGGTTTACGTATTATTCAATACCCAAACTCACCCCATGTACTGGGCTTGCTGATAACCAGCAAATTGTCCGTACGTGTATCCCTGCATTCCCTGAAGAAAGCCACCTGCCTGCATCTGCGTAGCCGCGGTCGTTGGATACGATTGGGGTGGATACCAGTAACCAAGTTGTCCGGCACCTCCTACACCGCCCACGCTACCGACACCACCAACACCAGCCGCCGCTGCGGCCGCAGCAGCCGCTGCTGCGGCATAATACGGATACGTCGCTGACGATATTGCCTGCAAAAAATAATTTTACGAGTGCGTGCTATGATTTAACATTGTTTGGGCGTTTGGCTTATAAAGTAAGAGTTAACTGAATCAACTTGGGATTGTGATGACAATAGGCCGTGATTCGAGCTGATGATCGCTCGGCTACCTTATTGATGATTATTGAAAAGCGTTTAAATCGATGGTTTACGAGATCACTAAGTGTTTCGGCCGTTAGCTAAATCTTAGGTCGATTGAATTACTCGAAATCATACCAGAATACGTGTAATGCTCGAAGCTTTGATTTCATCAACATCGTTGACCTTAATAAACATATCTTGCGACCTAGGGACCTTGTCTCTACGTTACACTCCTAAATGGATTCTGTTTGTGGATCAGTTGAGAGTTTCACTGCAGAAGAGAAGTCACTTTCATCGGCAGATCGAGAAAATAACTAAGAACGATTGACAGCACTGTTTAGTCGCAAGTACAAACCCTCTTAGCACAGGGGAAGTATTCACGCGGGGCTCTGACGTTATGGGAATAAGGATCAATTAGGATGCCGCTACGGGGCAAAGTTACGGGTAGAACGGTTAAACGGAAATACCGGAGGCTTCAGCGTATTACGGGCTTTCCATTGTAGCTCAAGCTTTCCCATCGCTTTCTCCTTCTCCCTCTCTCTCTCTCTCACTTTGCTTCTCTCCCTAACTCGTCGTTTCTCCTGATCTTCCGTGGTATTCCCAGATCGGACGTAACTACTCGTCTTAACGGCGCTAATTGCCGAGGGAGCCCAAACCATGGTGTGCACAATGCGCCAGGAGCTCGCGTTGGAGCAAGTTGGAACGATAACAGAGAGACCAAACTGAATGTGAGCTTTCGCGGTCAAATCATCCCCTGTTTCCTTTCTCAACCTCCCTCTACTTCTCTTGATCAATCTTGCAAAAGTTTTACCTCTTTTTTACGGCCTGATGCAAACTGTCTTTGTCGAAGTTTTTCTCCCCTTTCTTTTTTTGATGATTCGTGGTCGTTCACCGGCAAGTTAATTTACCAAGTTTAGAACTATTGTTCTTCATCTCGACTATTGATTGGATCACAAATTACTGCACCAACCTTCATAAATTCCAAGTGGAGCAAGAAGTGCTAAGGACTCGTAATTATTGGCTATTCTTCAATACTAACTGGCTCCAATGTTCTACTGTCATAACAAATTGTTTTGTTATCTTTGGCGGTGTTGCTATAACGAGTGAGGTGTCTTCGATTCACCGATTGCTTTTCTTTAATAGACTGTAACGGTTCATGCGCCGATGCTTTTTTTTTAATACCACGAGGAGAAAAAAGTATTGGAGCAATTGTCTCTAATGGACTCGCTCGATGTTTGACATCTTAATTTTTTTTATCCTTTTGTTTTTTTCTTCCTATCAGAGGTGCGAGTTCATTCAATTGATTGCATTCTCACCTGTCCCGATTGTTGGGCGTTGTTGGGGTCTCCGCTCTCTTTTCCCCAGCTACATTTAACCGTTTGTCCGTTAATGTCGGTGTTGTGCGACGCGACGATGGCATGGGTCGCCGATTCCTTCGTCGAAAACCTGTCGTGAATAAAGAGGATATATTATTTTAACGAACAAGAGTATTGGTTCGTGCTCGTCAAAACAACATTGCAATTCTCAGGCTGTCTTCGTTGTGGCCGGTTTTTACGACAAGTGAAATAGCAGAAAAAAATTTAAACAAAGAGATCTAGTTTCTTTCTTCAGAAAGCTATACAAAACCGAACAAAGTTGTGATTTAGCGTATCTCTTTCGCTCTCTTATTTACTGGCTTTTTTTTTTTTTTTTTACTTTGTACGAGCCCCACGATACACCAGGGAAAACGCTAACGAGACTCACCTGACAAAGGCGTAACCCTTGTCTTTGAAAACTCGAATCTCTTGGATAGAGCCAAAGGGTGAAAAGGTCTTCTGCATGAGCTCTTCCGTAAGGCCGTTTGTCAAACCACCACAGTACACGGTGCAGTTTGTCGGACTGCTCTGATTGTAAACTTCGTCGAAAGTCAGTGGTTTCGCGTTCGCTGCAACGATACATAAAATCGAATCAGTATTTCAGTTGCTACAGTCTCATATTGCACATCGGTACGAAGCTCTTTATAATTCGGTCAATAGAATATTGGTTGGTTATATGGTTGCAATTAAGACTCACATGGATAAGCTGAGACACGAGGTCAAATAGGTTTGAATTTCGTGATAATAATTTTACCGTAAATTATAATACTTACACCTCCAACTTATTGGCTAACCGATTTTGCCCTAGCCCCCCTACCCCCCTTCTCTCCTCTTTTCCTCCTGCCTCGTCACATCCCCTGCTGCGATCGACCGAGCTTCAATTTCATTGCTTTGCTATAAAAACATCAACGGTAATTACGAATTCGAGGAGTGAAATATTACCGTCGTAATAGTTCGAAAGCTAAAGACCGTATCGGGCGGCGTCGTTGCCCGAGTTACAGAAATAAAATAACTATATACCTTTCTCTCTTACTCCCTCTTTCTCTTTGTTTCTCGAGTGCTTTCCGGGAGTAAGTACTCCTGTACCAAGTTACGTCCTTACACGAGATTATAGAGCATTGGCAGAGAGGATTGAAGGGGACGAGACTGATGCGAGAGAGTAAGGAAATGGCATGGTTTAAGTATCCTCTCCGGGAGATGGCGTGACCACGTACCTTTGACGAATAAATCAATTTAACGGGCCGACGACGGGCTCGGCGCCGATATCATGTTAAAATTTCTGCTTTCTTTTTCAGTTTTCTCGTAAATTTATGGCCAATTTATGGCCCATTGCTCCGTTTTCCGATCAATATAGGAATATTGCATATTTCACCGGAAATATTTATACGAACAAGTTTTTTTCGATTCGAAATGAAGCAATATTTCGAATTTTTGCAGTAAATACCGAATACGTCTCTGGTGTATCGCCACCAATTAATTTTTTCGTGAAATATTCGAGGAAAAGTGATTGTAGGTTGAAAAAACGAATGAGTTAAATTGAATGTGCAACAAAAAAAAAGACAGAATATTCCAAAAACCTTTTTCGAAAAGTAAAGTTTGTAGTTCGAATTCTTCCTCGTTAACATGCCCAAAAAATGCAAAGCCCAATACAATTTTGTTGTAAATTGCTTCAATTCTGCGTCAGGGAATTTAGAACATTTCTCTCTCAAATTCTCCACGCATATTTGTACTCGGTATTCCAGTTGGTCAATACCACCAACTTAATTTTACGCTCGTCAACAAGATTCTGATGAAATAATGTGATTGAACTTTTGGACCGGTGATTCAGTTTTGATCTTAAATTTACACCATCTTGTCAATACATCCCAGGACACCCTGTGTACATATGGGATCCAGAAATGAATTTCACCAGCTCACAACTTCGGCTGCCGAGTCCTTATCCGGTAGTGAGCCAATACCTAGCATCGCAAGTAACCTCTGCAGTTCGCATAAACTTCTCGTCTTACGATAGTCCGCCTCTTTCTCGCTACCCTGACTTGAGGTTACATTAGATTGACTCGCTTCGAAATTCCCACAGCTCTGATCCCTCGTATTATTCAAAATTTCCCATCCTGTTTCGCGGTAGGCAGGATAAAAGTATACATATGTATATGTTTTAGTACATAATATTTTTGTAGATTGAAGACGAACAATCATTGTGCACTGTTTTTTTTTTTTAACAACTGGCTTTCTTACAACATGAAAGAGTTCCAGGTTAGTCACACTAGTGACTAATTTAGCATTGGCTACTTCAACAATAATCATTGTTGGCAAGAATGACAAGAGGTCCAAAAGAAAAAAATCATGTGACAAACGTTATACGCTTATTTTTATTCTGACTGTTCTTTGTCCCAACGTCGCTACGATTAATGCATGCTTCTTGATTGTGTTCATCGAGAGACCCACAAAGTCTATAGTATATACACGGACGACGGGACTTTATATATAAACTGCAAATAAGAGAGGAATGAGTAACGCGAAGAGAAAGAGAGAAGTCGCGGGAGTCGCGCACCTGTTGAGCCCTTTTGCGTGAGAACAGCGCCGCCCATACGGTACAAAAGGTTCAGGAGCTATATCAGCGAAACGAGACTCGTCTTGCACGGAAATATATATACTTGATATATGTATATCCACTCGTATATATACTTCCTTCACTGTCACAGGATCCAATAACGCTTTCACTTCCCCTATAGTAATTACACCTAGACACACTTTTTATCGATATAACGATCATTAAGATTTCGGCAAAATTAAACGGTCCATACAGTTTTTCCTTAATTGCAATTGCATTTTGAACGATTTTCAAAAACCAGAAAAATTATTTCGAAGAAATTTAATAACTTTACGAACGGAAACTTCATTCATCATGATCAGTAGAAAAATGGCTGATTGCGAGAAAATTTGGAAAGTCGGTGCAAATTAGGCTTTAAAACGTATATTGATCTCCATCAAAGAATTTCGTACCCCATGTGATGATCTATTTGGTGGTCTATTCCTTTTCAAAATAGACTGCAATCTGTTATAGCTTCCGATTTTTGAATCGTTCCCAAATCAGCTGTTTTTATATAAGTTAAAAACTATGTTTTCGTATTCACAATGCAAAAAACTTCTGCCAGAACTTTCAAACGTGAGGAAAAAGAAATTATATATCACTACAGAATGACCCCCTCAATACCGTAAACCGTTTGAAGGAAACCCTTCACTCTTCGGTTTCATTTTTTGCCAACTTATTTTCTGTACTAATTAAAATGGGATCCGCACTAATCTAGGAGTACCTAGAATTTCTATACATAGTAAAACTTCGTAAAGAGGATGGTTTAAGCGACTTAACTACTAAGGTTTTTTACTTTATTTCAACGTAAGCAATCAGAGACTAATAATTAATTTTACTACAACCCTTCATTTTCCAATTTATTATTAGGACATGATCTTAAGAATTTTGGAATGACAGAGTTAGTTGCCTCTAGTTTTTAGATACAAAGAATCGATAAATTTTGACTTGAGAAAATGTGGAAGGATGAAAAAATATAACTCTACTGGTTACCACGCGATTTTTCCGATGTTGTTATCCACGCCTTCACTCTATATCGCATAATCAACGTAAATGTGTAGCATAACTCCAGGTGTGTATATTTTCTCATTGGCATTTTTTTCAACAATATTTGAGAATAAATTTCCAAGAAAGATTGGTAAGGTTGGTAACGGTATACGGGAGAATACACACATGTTAGGATAGAAAAAAGGGTGTCTGCGTTGGGTAATCAATTGCTCAAGAACGCTGTGGTGATATATACTGTGTTCTTATCAGAACTGGAGCAACGTTAAAATTCGTTCGCACTATTGAAACCTAGTTTGAAACGAATTGTCTAGTTAATAATAGTGTTTTAAGCAATGAAAAATAGTTTAAAAAAATTCTTTCACCATACACACTTCATTGTGCGCCTACGCACAGAGACACCCCTCGTTATCGTTAAAATAGCACGTCCATTTTTCGCAACTGTATCAGCTGACAGACTAATTTTTTACTTCCCTCTACTTTGAAAAAATAATATTTTCTAAAATCTTAAGTGACCTCAAAAATTGGGGAGGATGCAACGTGAGTGAAAAAAAAATTTTGTATCGTGTCGCTTGAATCTAGGTTGAATTGGCATGAAAAGCTTAATATGAACATACATTTACAACGTGTATATGTAGGTTTCTTGTGGAGGATGGACTCTCTTAGCCTGGGTCGCCACCCTCAATCGTCCAGTAACTTGTATCTCTCTCTCTCTCTCTCTCTCTCTCTCTCTCTGTCTCTCTTTGTAGCCTCTAACCGTACAGGGTTTAGTTTGGTGTAGCCTCACTCAAACCAACTTCGATTGCGCCTGAGTGAGCGCGAGCGTTTGCTTCCTTCTTCCTCAATTTATATATATTTATCTATAGGCGATACAGTACGGCTCTTGCGCTTCCTATTCCGAGGTTCCCTCCTTCCTAGAACCCTTCTCGTTTCACCCAGGCGCCTGGACCCCTTACTGCTTTTGCTGCTGCTTCTGGGAACCTCGAGCCAAGCCAAGATTTGTAGTCGTGGCATAAATTCGAGCTTTCGCCCTTCTCTCCTTCCGGCTTGCGCGCCCTAATAGATTGGCGGCCCCAATAAAGGTGGCCAATACTCGGTCGCGGCACGTGTGTTTTTCGCTTCACATATGTTCAAACGGATATATATATATATGTATTTTTCTTTCATCGAACATGCTAGTTCTATATTTATCTATGGAAATATTCGATTGGAAATATATATACTCAGTCTGTCTTTATATATAACAATATTTCATCGCAGATTGATGATTCTAATAGATCTTCTATTGTTCACTTATACAGAGCGATCTAATAATACCTAAATCATAGTTGGTAGGAAAAATTCAGGTCAACAGTGACATGATAAAAAATGAGTCATCATCGAGGCGATCATTTGTTTTTGGCTAAACCATGGACTTGGAATTAACCTTCCCTTTCGTCAACGCAGTTAGGTAACTCTTTTAGCTAATTTGATAAATCATCAAATTTCAATGTTGGATGGCGATATTTCACGAGAATCTTTCTGAAAAGATATTGGACAGGAAATAGAAAAATGGACTCCCCACTTTTAACGGGTGTATGTATATGGTTTAGCGAGTTTGTTGGGCCTGTACAGAACTTGACAAGGACTTGAGCTCGTAAAGGCACTAAGCGATTAAAAGGGACCTTTGCAGAGTGATGTTCGACATCGTTTGGCACTTGTGGCTAGTATAGCGCGAAGGAAGGGTGGGCAGGGTCAAAGAGAGTGCGAGGAAACAGTCCTGAAGGCCAAATACATCGCTGTCATGAATACACACACACACACACACACACACACACACACACATATTTATATTTATAAATCTATGTGTGTACACTCTGGAAAATCGAAAAGAAACCTTTCGTGCTTTCTAACCAGAGACTCTTTTCACGTGGCGTGGATTTCCGGGAGACGTGACCGTAACTTGTATTTAAGTCAATATCGGAGGCAGCATCTCATATATACAGTGTAATTTAGAATAGAATATAAATCCGTGACTGGCGTGTTCGGGTTGCGATTTTAAACAAAACTGCGAAAGCATTTTTTTTCGGTGCAATAGTTTTTTAATGGCAAGCAATAGAATTTGGGTTTTCTCAGCCAAAATCCGGAGGTCACTCGCCGCCATGATGGACGACGCCTCAACCGCGTAGAATTAGTGGACCAAAGGAGTTGAGGTATTAGATGGAGCGCAGCAGTGTCGTTTGTTTTAGAGTCGACCCCGGGTGAAGCTTTTATTCGCGAGAAATTCTGTTATATTCCGAGTGACATTATGCCAACCTCACTTTTTGGAGCGCACAGAGCTATGATATGTATCGAAATGTCAGTGGCATTTTCATTTGGTTGAAGGATCCTTGACGTATCTCAACAAAAATGTTATAAGATGAAAATTTCAGCTGTCATCGAACGAAAATGGCAATCAGCAAGATTCCATGAATTGTTTGATTTAATATTTTTAATACACTAAATTTTTATACTTTTGTGTTTTGGAGCATCGAAGTCTGGAGTTAACTGGATACGCCGGATTTTTCAGGTAAGTCTTTTAACCCTATTTTCCCTATTTTCACTTTTTCTCCTTCCTTAATTATTTTTCTTGCTTTAATCAAGTAAGTTTCTTTTTAACATGTTTTGTTTTATTAATTCTCTTTTTTATGTTTTTAGAACTCCATCGGATCGGTTTGATGCTGTTTGATCTGCGTTCTTTCCCTGCGTTTCAAAGTTCGTTCTTCTGTTTTAACTTGATTTCTTAATTTTTTGTTTCTTCTTTTCTTTTTATTAGAGTCCCCTCGACTGAAAGTTCCTGTTTTCAGCGTCCCTCAGTCTTGGTCACCTCTAGTTTAAGAGCGGAGAAAACAGTGCCTTTCTGTCCAAATATTCCTCCAATATTCTGTCCAATATTCCTTTGTACTCCAGAAATCCACTCACTTTCTTATTCTTTTCTCCAATTACAATTTTGTAATAAATGTTCCTCCAATCACTGACCGAGGGTCTGGATTGGAGATTAAATTTTACCATTATTGTTATTAATTTGATTTTTTATTTTTACGGATTCACTATAGAGGGGATCACCATCGTCTTGCGCTACTTCCGGGTCCCGGCCGCCATTTTGTAGCGCGAACATTTAAGACCCGCATGTCTAAATAGGGCACAATAATGTCACGGAGGGCCGAGTTCCATGGGCGCATGAGCGGGGCCTCCCACTTTTTTTTAAATACACATATGAATGATAATACAATCGATTATAAAGAATCCTGCGAATATCAGTTGCGCGACTATAAAAATATCACTTGAGATACGCATTGTGAGGGTCACTCTTGCTTAAGCCCCGTGTTAAAAATCGTATCTTTAATAATTTTTATCTTTCTTGTGTAGTCGATGACCTTATCTGAAATTTTGCATACGTAATACAGATACTTTATCTGTAATATACTATGAAATTATTATTTTTTTGCCGCAAAGGCGTTCATGACGGAGCCTCCTCAACTTCGAAGAGCTCAGAGACACAAATTTAATTCATTGCAATTGAAAATAGTTTACACCAGAGCTCATCATATTCAATTTAATACAGAACAAACAAATTAGATTTTCGTTGTGATAAATCAATTTTCGCATCGAATTGTTTAATTGAAACTTGTCGAAGCAGATTCAGTGTCAATCAAAAATTCATCTGCGTACCCTAGAGAGGCTCATTTTTTGCAATACTGTGGAAATAGCTTTCTTTTTGCTTCTGCACAAAGACGAGTAAAAACACGCAACATTTTTCTGTCTCACTTGTTGTCGATTGCTGTCCGGAGAAAAAAACGGGGAAGCATGGAACGTCGGTGTTGGAATAACGGTGGTAGAAAATTCAGAAGAATTTCAGTTCTCGCAAAAGACCAATTATAGCAGCAATTTTTACACCCTATCTCGTTTCTCTTCCCTTTTTATTTTCGCTACATTCTCCTGGCTTTAGGCCATCCCTAACTGGCTGCCACAACCAGCTCACTCTCACTCTTTCCTCTCCCTCTTTCTCTCGCGATTCTACATAAACTTATACTCTATGTGTGTTCGATGTTTGCTAGTTTGCATGGGTGTATGCAGTCTGGTGGTCTCTCGTGAGTGCGAGGACCGTGCCAATACGTGGATGTAAATAATATAGTGTATTTAGCGAGCGCATGCAAACATCCCCCGGGCACATGAGAGAGGGTAACCGCGCACCGCGAACACAAACGAGACCGTCGGCTACGATATGATGGTCGGATCGAATGTTAAGAGTCTAAAGGACGTAAATCACGTCATTTAACACGTATGTGCGGCTTGAACGGACATCTTTTTGTTTCACTCTCTTTCTTTTTCTCTTTTCTCGTGGGTACGTTTAAACTAGGACTGTTTTACTACACATAGAACGCGGCCCAGAACCTGCCAATGAAAAAACAATGTTGGATGGTCGTTGCCACGATGCTATGTGTTCCGAGTACGCTCCCCTAAATATAGACTCAATATACGTAGTCAGATATTAATCACAATCCTGCTAGTATCAATAAAACTGTTTCCGTATTGTATAAAAAAATGTGCATTCTCAATAACTCAGTTATTTTCCGGTACTCGTGAAAACCATGAAAGCTAAATCAAACGTTTATCTGGCTTTATACTTTTTCAGAAAAATCGTCATATATTGGCCGAGGTTGTGAAAATGGTAGAAAATTTCGACGAATGGTAATTTAGATGATTGCGGCTAACATCAGCAATATTTTCGTTGGCTCATTTTTCTGTAGTAGTTTTTTCAATCACTCAAAATTATTTTTGAACGACGTCAGAGTTTGTTTTAGGTGAAAATTTGAATTTTGCATGCAGATCGTTGCACTCAAAGATTTATGCTATTTTTGTCGAGCGTATAACGAATTCATTCTACTCGTCTTTCTTACTTAGTCAATCCAAGAGTATTTTTCTGGCAATTTTATGGTTCCTTCAAACTTGCTTTCGCATAAAAAAGTGGCTCGCATTCACGCTTTTCAACACAACCTCGTCGTCGTCGGCCTTATTTTTTGTACTCACGAATCTTAAATCTTCCGTGTTCTCTCACACTTGAATTTTTCTCGTTCCGAGAATCACTTCGCTTCGTTCTTATTCCGCAGTCTCTACATCCAACAACCACGAAAACAACCTCTTTCATACGTATGAAAGTACGAAAGCTTTCTCGCGCTGTTCTCTTCTATCTCGATTCATTTACCACGAAATTACAACAATTTCATGCAAAGCAGGCTTGGCTCGGGGGCTCCGAGGTTGTAACGGGGTGGGTCTCGCGTTACTGTTCTGCGGCTCGAAATACTGCGAGCACTTCCGCGAGCCGTTTGTTACACAGGTATACATATACAAATTGAAATAATAAAAAGAAACGTCAGCGAGAAGAGTTGACGCTGACAGCTATGAGAGAAAAAGATTGCGCCGATCGACCGGCT
>JABSMR010086101.1:0-12891 GCA_018902295.1 Dusona sp. PSUC_FEM 10030013 | reverse complement strand
GACATGTTGATTAATCCATATATTTCCGTTGAATGTTCATTTTTTATAGATAAATATATTTCAATTTTCATGTTAGAAATTAGAAATATTAGTTGTTTCAATGAATATTACTTTTTAAACGCATGTCCCGAGTCGAGTTATCAAATTTTTCATTTTTCCAACGAAAAAAAAAATTCACTTTTTTGGGGGATGTTCTACTTTGTTCGTCCCGCCTCTATGTATTATCCAAAAATGTTCAATCTAAATATCCAAATTTTCTTTTCTTTTCATTCGTTCATTTTTTCGTTCAAACATTTTTTTTCCACTGTAAACTTCTTTTTACCAAAAGGGTTATATTTCCTAGAATACTTTCTATTTTTTATATAACAGATTGGTAATATTTGTATTATTTTTCACCTTAAAATCGTAAATCAGAGAATGATGTAATGGGTAGATTAGTAAGGTAGGTCGGATGGAATCCCCGTCGTGTCGATAAGAATATTTGTCGAGAGAATTTAATGTGCGGAAAGATGGAAATAATGATATATGATTTCAACAATGATGAAAAACACAATTCTGTAATGTTCGTTTACACTATAACATCAGTTTCATTAAAAATACTTGATTGCAATACGTATTGATGACTTTTCTTTCCACTACAACGAGTCGAGGTGTCAATCAAAAACAGCACCAAGATGTGTGGAGTAGCATGATGTTAACTAACAGTTTTGATTTTGGAATGAATAATCGACTCCGCTCGTTAACACCATTCCTTAACAGAAGAAGTAATGGATAAAACTTTAAAAATTTTGTTAATTTTAAGACCAAATTTTTGACAGTAATATATTTCGGGCAAACAACGAGAACCACTCTGTTGATTTTTCAAGGGAGTAGCGGGGTGGCACTTTGCTTCTTTTCGAAATACTATCTGTTATTTGGGAGGAAGCTTGGATACGCGAAAAACAGCTATCTGTCTTGCACTCATAGCGGCTCGGTCAGTATATCACATGGCCTTAAATGTCGAAATGTTTTTGGGATTTATGTATTTCTATCGCAACGTACCACTGACGAGATAGTACGGAAAATAATTGATGTTGTCTTTAATAATTTATGAATTCTTGAAATAACGTATGGCTTGTTTTTTAAAAATATTTTCGATGAAATATGTTAAAAACAAAAGAATCCTATTAAACTGAGTCACCCAATGCATACGTGATTACCGTACGAGAACCCAGCTAACCCACGGTTTCCTAATCATTTGGACTTTCCACAAATTTCGTACTTCCAAAATACGTTGACGGCACATCGATTATTCACACTTATCAAACTGCTTATTTGCTCTGCTTTTTCGCACCTCGAGACACGTGGGTACACAATGTATACATTGTGTGGTAGATTTATAGAATACGTGACGCATCGCTTTACCCTTGCGCGCATGTCCCGTGACTAATGGCAAAAGGTCGTAAAACTGACATGTTTTATGGTCTTTCGCAATTTTTAATGTTAACAGGAGATATTTCTGTCTCTCTTCCTCTTTTTTCGTCACTCGACCGGAAGTTTGGCCAAAGGTGGGAAGGATAAAAATTCCGACATTTAACAAAAAACGAAGGCGCAAGGATATGTCGTAAAAAAAAATGCAAATTATTTCGTTACCGTGTATTGACTCATTTGGTGGTTTGAAACCAGTCGTTATATTTTTTATACTGGATTTTAACTCATCTTTGAAAGAGCTGAGAAATTGGGCGAAATAAATCGAGGATACTGTACAAAAATCAAATAACAATAAAAAATTATGGTAAGGAATGGATGTCGTACCGATTTCCCAAAATCCCAAAAAAAACAAGTATACATCAGAATTTACGCCCAAATTGCTGATGCAAATCAAACGACGAAACCAGGCTGACGGATTCAAATGCACATAAATTAAAGGCATGACAAACTTTGTCGAACTTTGCATTCAAAGAGATAAAAAAAAGTTCTATTGCTACAGGACCAGGAGAAATTTCGTGGAAGGTCATTAAAGATGAAGGCCACAGTTTATTTAGTTGTCTGTTCAATGCCAAGCACGATCTACAGCCTCTCACTGATGTGTGAACTCGTTAAAATAATATTAGAACGCAAAAAGATTGTCGTTGAGTTGTATCCAATAATTGCAAGATAATGAAGCTTATTTAAAATGTGTATATACGTGCAAATGCAAGAAAAGAATGGATAAAAATACTATACTACAGTAGCGTAATGGCGCATGACGAGGACGCGTCGATTTATCGATTCTTGCCCATTCGAAGCTAATTAACAGCCGTCCTCATTCCTTTTTACCGAGAATTGTACTCAGGACATTGCACACTTGTATTCCTTTAATTCTTCAGAAAACTTAATAGAATAATTTGTTTTTATTCATGATTTGGATGGTCATTAAGTGGATGAAATTTAAAAAATACCGCAAAAAGTGTAAGATGAATTTTATGCTCTTCGAAAAACTTGACGGAGAATTTACTCGAGACTCATTTATGGCAGTGGTCCATTCTTTTTTCTCAAGGCATATATCCAGTTATATATATAAATAGCCTCTATATCTTATTGGAGACCAATGCGCCATTTTCATGGGTCATTACGTCGAGAACCCACACAGGCACGTGCACACATATATGTATGAACTTGAAGACGTATAAAAATGGAGAGGAGGAAGTTGTGAAGACTGCGTACTCGCGAGGACACCACAAATACATGTGCAGAGGATGTAGACAGGAGCATACAGGAGGTGGATGCGGGATACCGTTAACACGTATGTGAACGACCTGAGCGTCGCTTTTGCGGTGACAAGCAGCCGTATCGGGAAATCAAATGTCACTCGACTTCCTCGTTCATCAGTAGACCAAATTTATCATTGTTAATTTCAATAATTAAACATCTCCATCTATTTACTGATAATTACGATGTCCATTGTGAACAAGCAATAACAGAGGCATCGCGGTTCGAAAAAAAACAAATTCAGATACAATGTGTCTCGTCGGACACAAACAAAAGTTGCGTGTGCTTTTTTAATTGAATTTCCTTGTTTTCATTAGCCTCCGTTTATACATATATACATAAAGACATACACATATGTACACATATGTCCTTGTATAAATGAGGCATATGTATATATATGGTGGTTCGAAACCCTGTTTTGCAGAGATGTGTTTAGAATACCACGTGACAGAGCAACCATTATAAGTAGATATCAGGAGCCGCGGCAGCGGCTCGTATGCATTACACAAATGCGCACACGTAAAATTGCCTGCGGGAAAACCGGCAGTCTGGGAACTTCCCACATGTATATGGGGTTCTCCACGCCACATCGGCTACAGATTTAATTTTATTGATAATTTGCTTTCTTTTTGAGCTCATCAGAAGCAACTTACCTGATTTTTTTGACATTCTTATTTGAACCAGTTTACCGGATATGAATTTTTGGAAAAATTTGGCATTTTTTGTCTTCAAATATCTATAATTTCCTGGAAAATCAAGCAAACCAAATGGACGAGGGGGTGGAAATTTTTGTTTCCTGTTACATATGCTCGAACATATGTCAAAAATGATTCAAAAAGTACTGCTGTCACTTTTTTTCAATTCTAAGCATACTTTTTTTCATATTCTAAGCACCGTCGATTTTCTTCGTACGTTTTTAAGAAGAAACTGTTATTTTGTAAATGAACTTTAAGCATAGTGCGATTGTGGGCAAATCATTCGTTCTATTTTTCATTTATAAATCGAGCAAACCGAATAAGTGCGGAGGTTCAAATTTTTGTTTTGAAAAGTACGTTCGTTCAAAAATATGTCACAAATTATTGAAGAGTTAGGTCAATCAGTGTTTTAAGCGTTGTGAGGTGTTGTAAGCGAAAAACGTATTTTTCCACTGTAATTCCTGTCTCCTTTGGTCATAAATTTTTGAAGGAAACCATTATTTTTTCGATAAGTTTCAGTCTAACGCGATCGTGGACAAACTTATCGTGCTTTTTTTTTTATAACTATAATGTGGATTTCATCCCTGTTTTGTGAAAAAATAGATCGAAAGATTTTCCCATGATCGTACTATGCTTAATTAAAATTCATTGATAAAATAACAGTTTTTTTTAATATGAAGAAAATCGAAGTCGACAATCAGGGTCGAAAAAAACATTTTTTGCTTAGAGTTGAGAAAACTGTTTGGATCAATCTTTTGCTCATTTTTGACATATTTTTGAGCAAAAGTTTTGACCCCTTATCCATTAGGTTTGCTTGTTTTTGACGACGAAAATTGAAAATTGTTTCACAAATTCCTACCCGATAAAATAGTTGAGATAATAATTTCAAATAATACAACTAAGTCGCTTTTGAGGGGCTCAGAAAGAGAGCGCAATTAAAACAGTAGCCGATTTACCGTGGAATGCCCCGTACATAGATTGGAGTGTCGAGCTCGTGTTGATGCTTTATTTACGGAAATAATAGTTGTGATTTATGACAGATGCAAAATAATCGCGATTCCCGTTTGTCGTACTACATGCACGTACGTATATACAAAACCACAGGAGACCCGTGTCACTATAATTTCGATGGTTTTACCTTAAAATGGTCAAATTTGAATTTGCTTTTAATTAATATTGATTTGAGTGTACAAAGTGAGTTGAAGCCTGGAATTCAAAATATTGTTCATTTAAATATTCTGGTGAAGAATTGTGATGTTTTAAAACATATTTTTTGCATGCAATCGGTTGCACTAAACAACATCAAAAAAAGTTACCGATCAATTATAGAAATGTCTAGCCACTTTATTACTGCACCCAAACTTTTAATTAATAAAAACAGTTCCCTCAAGCAAAACCGTAAACGTGAAACATTTTCGAAACTAATCAGTGGGCTTAAAAGATAGGTATTTTCAATTACCTGCTAAAGTGTTTATTAATTCACCTCTTTTTTGGAGTACGATTTTTGCATCGAGCTAAACTTAATAAAACAATACTCTATATGACAAAAATGTATATTTAATTACTAAAATTTGTTGCTATTTTGTAATCATTTTCACACCTTTGAGAGACACAGAAAGGAAATAAAATCTCTCGAGTGAAAGCATAAAGAGAAAAAAAAGATTTTTTAAAGCCCGCACTGTCTTTTCACCGCGTCCACCCACAGTCTCCTACTGTAAAAATGTATTTAAATTTTATTCAGATTCAGTCGGAAGTTTCGCTGTTGGTGATGACGTCGTGTCCTCGCTTTCGCGAAATAACTTGTGTTTGTGTTTATAAATAATGGGAAAGTTCGCTAACCGATTGTTCGACGTTTATGGGGTTTTCTTGTTTTGGCTTCGGGGGGCTCCCCACGATTTTGTCATCGTCAGGATCTTACCCTGGGCAATATTGAAGGCTCCGTTTTTTCTGAGCTTTTACGTTGATAAATCAACTGCTTAATTGCTAGAGCTCACAATACTAACGTGCGGTCCTCTTTTTTTAGGAGCACCACCGTTACAAAACTGGTTTTATCATTACTACACACACATATATATAACTTTGTATGCAGAGTGAGTTTGGCCTTCAACTATGATAATTACCACATATTTTCAAAGTTCTTTATTTTTCAATCAAACATTTTTTCCCTAATTATATGAAGTTACGATACAGCGATAAAATCCTAAAAAAATAGTAACAACGTAAAAATTAGGGGTTAAAGAAAAAATGAATGTAAATTAAAAATTGTTATGAATCTGAAAATACATACATTTTTTTGTAGCATGTTAATGAGACCGAAGTTCAAAGGAATTGAGAAGAAATAAAAAGTGGTTTACAAGAGAGTGTGAGAGAGAGAAAGGGAGAGAGAGAGAGCGAGAGAAAGAAAGAGAGAGAAATTCGAAAATCTTGAGATTAGCAATAAAATTCATATTATTCTGTGAGTAATAATGTTTACTCACATAAAAAAATGGTATAAATATTCCATGTGTGAGCCAGGAGGCGACCTATATACGTACGTATATACATATATTGAGCGATGACGACAAAACGACGCTCCGTCTGCTCTCACCGTAAGATCACTGCTATATAAATGAGTCACTGGTATGGGTATTAATGCTCGACGCATACACTTACATATAATACCGATCGCGTAGTCTGGTGGGGACCGGAGAACGGGTAAATACGGCCGAAAGCCGGCTACGTGATTCAGTCGACTCGTCGTAGCAGTTGAATCGTTGTCTCATTAATGAATACGCGAACTCTCGCGAGTGTCTCATGAGTTCGTGTGAATAAGCGCGTGTGTGTGTGCGAGTGCGAGGGTGGTGTGTGTGTGTGTGTGTCGATGCGTGTTTTTGTGCACTAGACTTTTTTTGCACTACCACGCGATTTTACCCACGATACCTTGAGTTGAATCGAAAAACGTTTGCAATATAGAAATTGAGAAAATTTATTGCTGCCTCAATTACCGCGTTTTAATATTACGGAACTTTCTTAATTGGTAATCGATTTGGTGACGATCAGCGACATTTGTTGTAAAGCCTGACTCTCTTCCCTGACATTTACTTACATTCTTCGATCGGACCATCAAAACATAATTTTTTAATCCAAGAGATTAAAGTATAATAAAAGTTGAACTCTCATCCTACCGCAGACTTTTTTAACAATCTCATCTATATACGTCAAACAAGTGAGTTTAGTTTATCGTTGCAAAGCATTCATACATCAATGCCTAATTAGATATTTTTTTTGGATTATACAAGTATGTAAATTTTTCCAAAATTCTACGCGATAGTCAATAATTTATATACCTGCTCTATCAATTAAATTGAATCAATACAGATGGGATTTCCCGTCACTTTTTTTATTTTGATGCATTCAAAGGGAAGACAAGTTAATAATAAGTTAATTTAAATGAAACAAGTTATCAACGTACAAAATTAATTTATGCAATATTTTGAAACGAACAACAATTTAATCGAGTCGGACAAGTTTTTCAATTTGCATCATTTATTCACAAATATTTCATTAAATAAGTAGCAAAATACAGTGGACGATTTTTGATTATGTATTAATAAAATTAATAAGAATGTACAATGATAAAGAGTACAAAAAACATTAAAAAATCCCCTATTTTAAAAAAGCATGTCAGATTTGAGATTAAATAGCGATCTGATCGCTTTTTTTTTATCATGGAAACACTAAGGACTTTTAGAACTTTTGAAATATTCAACCAGTAAAAATATATCCCTATAGCATGAAAAACTCCCCCCATAATTCAATCTTACATGAATTATGTCTTTACGAGATAGTCCAGCTGCGATTTTATTGCTCTATCCCTTGCTATATACAAACAAAAAAACACCCTGTCATCTCGAGGGTTCGAGAGAGATTACACGTGAATATACCAAAACGCGTGTGCAATCACTTATTCGTATTCGGCGATTATATACTCTCAAAATATCGAATTTGCCGTAAAAAAAAGTTCGGTTTTTTTTTCTTTATTATCTTTTTTCAAATTGTTTTCAGAGGTTGGAATATGAAGAATTCGATTAATAAACATTGGCTTGAGGCGAGACTAACAACTTTATTTTAATGGGATTCAAAGTTTATCGCAAGTTATGAAAATCGATTTATCGGGCCTGATAAAATATATTTTTTTTCATTCGTTCAGATAATTATATTACATAATAATATTATTGAAGTTTCATGAATTATGTAAGTTTTATGAAAAATTAAATAAACAGTGCATATTTCATCGACCAAAATTGATATAGTTTTACACATAACTTTTTCTGTCGACATTAAATTGATGTATATACATTGCCCTTATAAATATCTCAATGACATTTCTGCCGAAAAGGATTTATCGTCAAGTAGCCTTGACGTAAATTGGTTTTTGGGTAATTCGATCTGGTCCTCCCTGGGAAAAAAAAATATGTGATATTCGTATTTTCTCACAAAATAATGGGAAAAACTAGTAAATAAAAAAATAAAAATAAACTCGGACGACCTTATTGGAAAGCAAGTATCGATTTGCGCTCCGCCCCCCCTAATTCTGACCTCGTGGGGTGGAGAGCACGTCAACATCGGTATATAGTGTAGTTTTCCCATGATATTCGCTTGTCGTACTATTTCTACCTCATATTCCATGATATATGCTATTTTTATATGAAATTTTTATTTACCAACCGAATATTAATATTTTTCCACTGACTTGGGGGTTACGCAAGCTCGTCAAATATATTATTTCCATTATCGATTATTTGCGCTCATCGTTCGAAAAAATTAATTAATTCATTTGATGCCATAATAAAAAAATTAAATTTCTGATCAATTAATTAATACGTGAACACGAAGATTCATTTCAAAATATTACATACAAATATAATTGAAAAAGCACCAGGTATAAAGTTGAGGGAATTAAGTTTGAGAAAATAAAAGGCAAAATATGGCGTAAGATGGATTAACTAATATAAATATAAACACAATAATGCTCCATAATATTGATATTTTGTTTAATTAAAATCAAATCGAGTGTCGCAGCAATAAAATTCATTATCGAATTTGTTAATCAGTCAGTTATTGTCAACTTCATTCCAAGAGCAATCCTTCACCTATGCTTGACACTCTTTGCGTTTATTTGCATGCAAATTGAAAATTCCCGTTGCATCGATGGAACGGCATTTTTATCCAGGATTTAACGAACGCCTCGATTATTATTCAAGCCGCTGATAGCGGGAAATTCGTGAAATCACAAATTACACGTGTTTTCGTTGTGTCATAATATTGATCTTGCCTGATAGAGTTTAACGATATTTTTATATCCTTGACATTGATTCAAATTAATATGATCCGGTTCAGTTGAAATGATGGTCATTTCAGTATTATCCGTACGAATTATAGAATTTTAATCGGTGATGAAAAATGAAAAACATTTGTAACAACGGTTCGTAAGAAACTTGGTTATTTAGATGAAATTATGGCAATGCATATTTCATAATAATCAATTGTATCAATGTCGCTCATTCCATCGATACAATTATGTATATCTGCATATATTTTTTATCAGGCCTATGAACTTGACTTTTACTGGCCTTTGATTCAATCGATCAAAAAACATACGAGAATTGATAAATTATTGTTTTCAGAAATGATGCACTTCGCTGTTCTGGTGATAGCTCTGCTGGTTCAAGTGAACGGGCAAATAATATTCCCTGACGAATTTGAGTCGCTTTTGAAGACTTACGAAATCGAGCAGCAGCGATTGAACGCGTCGCGCCGTCGGACTGCGACTATAACTCTACCTTTTGGGTCTGCGCCCAGTAATGATGAACTTTCGGATGGAACTTTTTATCCAATAGCTGGTGAATCTTCGCTGGCATCGATCGCCTCCGACAATAGTCAGAGCTTTGCGGGGCAGGTTGCTGACCCTGAGGCCCAATCCTGGGGTAATCATGTGAGCAACTTTTTTCGTCGGATCCTGAGCTGATACACAGCCGGTTTTTTGTGGACCGAAAAAGTTAACGGTTATAATTGCCGGCTGTGTCTGAACGAATCCTATGTTATGAGCCAAAAAAATCATCTCCAGTCTCGTCAGATTGAACATTGATTCGGCATACTTTACAATGAACTAAAATTTCGAATCCAATTAAGCTCAAAACGGATTCAGATTTAAATCAGATTGATAAAACATTGCCAGGAACACATTAAGATATCGTTAAAATCTCTACAGGTAAACAATATTTTGTCCAATGGTATAACGAAATTCGGCCTGGACATGAATCGCGCGATTTATCAATCAATTGAGACAAACTCCGTCGGTGACAGGCCGAATATTGTATTTTCGCCATTGAGCATTGTGAGTACTCTGGCGATGGTTCTTCTTGGTTCCGCCGGTGTGACGTTCGAGCAAGTTTCGAAAATTCTTGGTCTCGAATCTGGGGTCGATATATCGTCACATTCGGAGTTGGTGCATTTGATGCTTGGTCTCGTGTTCAAGTCTATCCACGATAAGCCCGATGATTTTGGCCCAGAAGTAACAATGGCTAGTGGAATGTTCGTGCAGGTATTTAATAATCTTTGATTCTTTACTAATCATCGTCAAGTCATCGTCAAGATTATAAAATTAATGAAAAGCATTTACATTGAAACAGAATGGCTTTCCTATTCGAGATGAGTTCAAGGCGATCAGCCAGAAGGCTTACAATAATGAGGTTATCAACCTCGACTTCATAGGTCACGGCTCGGAATCTAGGCAAATCATTAACGATTGGGTCAAATCGAGAACTCGCGGAAAAATTTTAAGCATCTTAGATGAGCCCGTTGATCCTGACACTAGACTCATAATCGCTTCGGCACTTTACTTCAGTGGCGAGTGGAATCAGTATTTCTTTCCTAAATCGACAGCGAGGTATGTTTTCAGACGTTTTCACTCCATGCAGGCTGGGCGTGTATTTGATATAACAAATAATTCCTTATGAAATTCACGTATGTCGACGACATACTGAATGTTTTTTCCCTTTTTTTTGTTGGCAGAAAACCATTCACGGTCACACCTGACAAGACCGTTATGGTTGACATGATGTACAATGGCGGAGATTTCCCCTTTTACGAGGATAAAACGTTGAAAGTGAAGATTGTTGGCTTTCCTTACAAAGGGGTAAGTTACACGTTTTCGTCGTCTCTTCCTTTCGCTTGGACATAAAAAAAGATTCGAATCGTAAAAACGTTATTCCCTTGTATAATTCGTTTGTTTTTTCTTTTCTTTTTTTTCGAACATATTTGGTTGATTTTTAGAATACAACATACGACGAGGCATTCGCGAAACCTCAAGCCGTGATGTACGTTCTTTTGCCTACCGCAAAAGATGCCGAAGCACTTAGACGACTAGAGAATCGTTTAACCACAGAGAATCTCGAGAACATGATCAACCAGATGAAGACTGAAGTTTGCGTTCTTGGTCTGCCCCGAATGAAACTCTCAAGCACTCTCAATCTAAACAAGGCCCTCCAATCCTTAGGACTCACTTCGCTCTTTGATCGAAGAGCTTCGAATCTTGGTATTTTGTCGCAAGGATACAACGAAACCGCAACCAACGGACAACCTCCAATATTCTCGAGGTTCAACGATGGTGAAGACAGCCCAACGACCTCTGCTCCGAAAACGACCGCTCCTCCGAAAACGACCCAACCATCAGCAGTTAAGAAAAATTTCTTCGCGTACGAAGACAAGCGGGGTGGGTATAGTGTTGAACAATGGGACTCCGGGGTTCTCATTGAGAAAATTCCGAAAAGCTTTCATCGCAAAAGATCGGTCGATCGACGTTCATGGACCGAGACAACCAGGAGCCAAGGAACAAGGATGGACGACAATGTACCTTACGACATCTCAGTCGAATCAGAATCGGAAAAGACCAAGTTGAGTTTCGTCGAGATTGGAGATGATAAGTATAGATTTGATCAGACGCCACGAGTGAAACGTCAAATTCGTCCGATTGATCAAGATTTCGTAAAGTTCCTCGCTTCTCGCAAGGCTGTTCCCAATTACGGCCTCGATTCTCTGAGAAATAGCCCAAATCTTCCTAATCCTGGACTTTTCGCTTCGGACGTACTTCACAAGGTCGAAATGGACGTCACCGAGACCGGAACTACCGCTGCTGCTGTCACCAGCGTCGCCATTCAAAGAGGCGGTGATATTAAACGATTACTTGCTAATCGACCTTTCTTATTTTTCATCAGACACGAAGCTTCAAAAATTATTTTGTTCTGGGGTACCGTCAACAAACCAACACCCAATTACTAATTTTTCAACTTCTTTATGTGTGCTGTCGTCTTTGTATTTCTCATATTCTTCATTTGTGTGACGCTTCTTATTGTTCCGATGGAATCCAGCTCGTATCAGTGAGAATAGAATATTTATCTTTTCCGTGTGCTGATTACCAAATACTCCCTCAGCCCCGTCCAAACCTTCGCCTTATATACTTTTCTTTACCGAGCTATTGTCATTCTATATGTTCAAACTCTGTTTTTGTTTATCTTCTATTATATTATAATGACTCTTGAATAAAGTCGAGCTAAGTTTTTCGAAGATCAAAAAATATTACGAAACTATGGAACGAAGTGGTGTTAACTTGTCATCTCCGGGTCAGCCGTACTATTATTTTTATAGATTTTATACGGAGTTCGTATGGAAGATCGCTAAACTAAATTATTTTGGAAAATTGTCGTATAAATGATTTTTCTTGTTTTCTTTTTTTTTTTTTTTTAAACCATAACGAACATTTTCTCAACACTTTTTTTTTCGTGCACTTAATAGATAAAAGTAAAAAAAAAAGGGATTGCATTTATTCGGACGTTAATTGAGTGATGATCTCATCGAAATTAATTTAAGAGACTAACATTGCATAATGATCGCTTGCTAAAAAAACGCGCTATATTTTCTGCTGCTTGAAACCTCGAAGGACGTATTTTAATTTTCATAATTTCATTATTAGTCCAAAAATATGTTGCAAATGAGGATAAAAATTTGGGGAAATCCCCAAAATATTCTGTTTATTATCATATCTTTGCCTTCGCTCTATATTAAGAAACGTTAATTTGCCACTACTCATCAAAAGCAGTAGTCTCGCAACAGTCACGCACGAGATTTACCTCGCCGGTCAACGTCTGAAAACTTGGATATAACTTGCGCAATACTTTAATAATATTGGTTGTTATATCTTACAGGAATATAAAAACTTAACATTTCGGGAAAATCGTCTAATGTAAAGTTTAGAGCTTCACGAATTACCATCTTTCCATATCTAAAATACACATACTTGTTCATACTTTGTATGGCTATATCTCCGAATCTAGGTGGTCAAAATTCTTATTTTTTTCAAAAACTTCGTCACATGTTCCTCTGTAATTGAGAATTAAAAAAAAAAAAATCTGTACAAAAGTTTCGGAGT
>JABSMR010085990.1:0-12891 GCA_018902295.1 Dusona sp. PSUC_FEM 10030013 | reverse complement strand
TATATATATGCTCGCTTTATAGTCATTTTGTCACAGCTACAGGAGACTCGTCGTTTCTCTCCCCATTATATCCAATGTTACCCGACGATTTTACACGCACTTGACTCCATTCTCTCTCATCCCTTGCACGTAACAACGCTCTCTATCTTTCTCTCTCTCTCTCTCTCTCTCTCTCTCTCTCTTACTCGTGATGAGTTTAATATTTGCAAGGAGGGGTTACGACCAGGCAAATAATACGAATGGGAGAATAATGTAAGAGCAACACACAGAGTAAGACAGAAAGAGAGAGAGAACGAGGGCACCGATCGCTCGACGGTCCAACTTTGCGTGCAACGCTATCTCCTTCGTTCCACGTGCTCATATACAGGTAACCAATGTATCATAGATACATAAGAGAGTATACGGGATAGGTGCAATAACTCTTGGGGACATTTCGCGAATCAAAGTCCATGAAAGATAGAAATGGAGGAAGAACGAGAGAGAGAGAGAGAGTGAGAGAGAAAGCGAGGGGTTGTTGAAGGAGCTCCCGGCACGCGAGGGTTGTACGTACACGAAAAGGCGTGACCCCGAAGTCTCGTATTTATTTATTTATTATACTTCCATTATTCCGAGATCTTCGTTTGCCAATAACGAAAGAGGGGAAAAAGCCTGGAGAGCAGGAAACTCGAGACGAAATAGAGTTATAAAATAGACAGATTTTTTTTTGTTGCTTCAATCCAGGTAAAGCAGATGTCATTGGACAATAGAATTAAAGTTGCACGTACGTATATATACACATGTATTTGTCTCTTCAATAGGGTATAATGTAGATTGTCGTACCAAGCACTTGAAAAATAAATTCACGAGCCTACTCTATTCTTTCGTATATCCTGGGAAGATTTGAACTTTTTTCTCCCTGTTAATCTCATTGCGATTGGTACTTTTATTTGACCTGTTATTCTTTACCGATTTACCACTGCGGAATGTTTTCATTATTTTTCACAATCGCAAGAATTACGAGGGAACTCACACATCAACGCTAACGCCAACAGTCAAACCGGCTGTCGGGGTGGTTGTTTGGTTTCTCTCACTCACTCCACATCGATGACTCTTGTTTGTCGGTTTTCGCTTTTCCACGTCGCGTTGTTAGTTATTGCGATTTCGCGCTCTACCGCTCTTCTCTTTCTCTTTCTCACTCGCCCTTCGCCTCTCGCGAGTCTGTGGGGAGTCCATCCTATTCGACTGTCAGGTATAGACTCTTTTTTACATACACACTTTGATTTTCACATATCAACAATCACGAGTTAGTGTGGGTGGTGGTGAACATTTTTTTTTTTGAGTTGCCGAAATGGAAGCTTTTCCTCCTCCTCTTCCTCCCAACCAGTACGAGAATGATAAACTTGTAACGAAACTCGCGTGTTTCGAGCATATAGGACAACAGTGACGAATGTGTCGTATTTCGATTGGTCCCACGTGAAATACACACTGAGAGGAGTAAAGAGAACAGGAAAAAAACACCTACAGAAAAAATATACCGTGTTAGAATTTTTTTTTTAAATATCGACTTGTCACGAATAGCCGTTCTTTTCGAGGGAAGTGATTAAATCAGGGGGAGTTCGACCCCCCACCCGTTAGTTCACCCGAGCCTCGATCGTCTATACCCGCGCGTTATATATACATCGATGCAAAGTGGATCCCTGTAGCCTCCGGGACCACGTGCTCGGTCCCGGTGCATCTCTCTACTCCCAACTCTCTCATCCTCTCAATGTTCTCCATTTACCTCTTTCGTTCCCTTCCATATACTATAGTAAACTTTATACGAATACTTATGTGTATATTACACATACATATAAACTAACTAGCCCTCTAGTCTTCCTGTCTCTCTCCAGCTCTCATCTCTGCCGCGATAATATTTTATTCAGGCAATTATGATAATCGTTGGCCGACTCAAACACGGACAGAGCCAGATATATTTTCCTCCTTCTCTTTGCCACTCGGTTTATCTTCGTTTATCGGAAAAAAAGTCGACGAAACACACGCACAGGCGCGAAATTTCGAAACTCGTTTTATCTTCTATAATTAAAAAAAATACGTATGTTTCAAGGAGCTGAAAATGTGGACTCACCTGCAATGGCCATCCAAGGGTAGAATGTATGGTTGGCGGTGGGTTGTTGGTGTAGTTGAGTTGCGACCGGTTGGCTCGCGCTCGAGTTGAGGCTGCAGGTGTTCCACGAGGACGTGAGGGACCTCGAGGAACCGTTGTTGCCAGGACTCGAAGCTGGATCACCGCCCACGAGGCCCCCGTAGCTACCGACTCTCGTGCCCTCGGGTGTACACGCCGATGGTCTTACCACCGGATTGCTCTGGCCATTGGGTGCTGAGCTAGCACTTTGCCAAACGTCCTTGGCCGCTGCCATGACAGCCGCATAACCATTCTGATGGACCGCCGCAGCCGCAGCCGCCGCGGCTGCTTGTTCCTGCTGTTTGCAATCTTTGCTAGCATTGCTTGAATACGATGATGTCGTGTGTCCCGTTGCTTCTGGCGTCGAAGAGTATAATTTACAAGCGGTCGCTACACTCGCGTCGTATGGTGAATCCTGAGGTGGTCTCGTGTTCGTACCACCGCCAGGATGAATACCAAGACTACTAGACGTGTGATGATGATGCTGAGTCGATGCATACGGGGACATACCCAGGCCCAGTGGAAAGCTTCGATAAGCCGCTGCTGTAGCTGGGTCGTGATGTTGTCCTGCTGCACTCGTCTGATGATGGTGGCTCCCGTAGAAGCCACCCGCGCCCTGCTCAAAGTACGAGTTCATCGTTATCCCGGGTATCTTGGAAACACTTTGCACTCACGGCACTCGCAATAAAAAAATCTGATTTCTATGTTATGTTAGTTTGAGAATAGTTTTTTTTTCTCAAAACCGCGAATATAGTCGTCACAATACTACTTGAGGTCCGAATCAGAAAAATGTCACGCAATTCGATATGAAACTTCGCAAATGGAGAAAAAACGTCAGCGTATCTGACGTTCGCTACTTTTCGCTGGGGCTACCGCGTGTTTCTGCGGTCCCGGGACCCCACCACTGTCCTTGCGGAACTCTTTCTCACTCCGCTGCACGCGACACCTCTTCGCACTGAACTTCGAGTTTTTGTTTTTTTTAGTTTTATCTCAATGATGATACGAAATCTCTTACAAATTTGACGCGAATCTAGGATTATGGTCTTGATTTTGTGAAAAATCTGAATTTTACAGGGTTGTAAAAGGCATCGGTGACCCGATGATCCTTGCGGTTGTCCCCACACTCAAAGGGGATTCCTTTCAGTGTCAATAGGCCTTAAGATCCTGACTCGTTCTCTCAAGGTAACTCATGACGCCGGACTAACTTTATGGCCCAACCTCTTTCTCCCTGTCTCCCTCTCTCTTTCTCTCTTTCTTTTTCTTTTGCTGTCCTTCTGGTCCCCTTCCTCTTTTTTTTTTGAGGACTGACCCAAGTCCTTTTCTCTACACACCTTTGCACTTTCTCCCTTCCTCTCACTTTTCGTCTTCTAGTGTTTGGTGAATCCTCGTTTAGGGCTGAGGTCTGTTCGCCACGCGATTGTGGACCACTGATCGTGATGACACCTCGAGTGGTCCTTCCAATCCTGACTTGTGGGCGATGACGATCGTTAAAGGCTTTAACGACGCAATAAACCGATGTTTAGGCGAGGCTCATAAAATGCCACGAGTGCCATCGGTTACTACCAAAATTCTCTGAGTACGAAAAAACGTGTTGATGATTTTTTTTTCTTTCGGTACCACAAAGATAGGATTGTGTTGGGATGATTCTTTAGAACGAGTACGGATTACGACCGGCACGCGACTTGCAAGTGTTCACCTATAGCAAAACACCTGGACTTCTCTTCTCTTCGGTCTTGTCACTCTCCAATTTCATCAATGGATTTTATCGCAAAAATAAAAAAATAAATAAAAAATCCAATGATGTATGTTTATCGAATTCCTATAACAACACTTGTCTTCGATAATAATGTCACTCGTTATATCGGTTTTTTACGATAAAAAAAAACAATAAAAACCAAGAATTGCAGAAAAGCAATTCTTTTGACGGATAATATATATTATTATCCCTGATTATAATCGTTAATGGTATAAGTCCTTTTTGGGGGAAAATGAAAGAATAGAGATCAATTTGATCTCTCACTCTTTCTCGATATCGTCTCGAACGGTAAAGGTCTTCACTGCACTAGCACTCTCGTGGATATGATGATACGACGATGACGGGGTATCAGATAGAAGTACCGAAGTGGATCGTAACGAGCCCACGGTATGCCAGTGCGGTGGTCCACGGCACACTACTGCTTTTCTCGCGCCCCGTGTACCGCCACTCTGTACCGCCGTTCGTCTCTCGACTGTCTCTCACCTTCTCTCTCTCACTCTTTCTCTCCTTCTCTCTATCTGCTCTTTGTCTCTGTCTAACTCGCTAGGAGCTCGTTTTCCCCTTGCTCACTCGCACGCTCTTGACAATCTCTCGTGGCTTCTCTCGCTCCCACCCTCGTGTATGGTCGCTCGCCCGCGCGCGCGCGCGTTTTCGCTCGCCCGTGTTCTGTGTTTCTCTCTCACTCACTTGCTCACACGCGTACGAGGCGGACCACGGAGCTTGTGCTCTTCCTCCGTGGGGAACTCTCCGCGATGTGTGCGAACGAGGCGCGCACGATTACTACCCTCTTTGTCTTGCTCACGTGGCAAGAGTTTCTCCCTCCCCAAACGATAATACAGTCTTTCTCTTTCTATCTCTATCTCCCTCTGTCTCTCCTCGCTCTCTTGCCCTACCCGAGTCAACCAATCGCTCTTTCTCCCTCGTTCTCCGTCTCGCTTTGACGTCCAACGCTGTATTGTGAGCTCGGAGCTCATACAATCTCTCACTCGCTCCCACCCTCGTTCCCCCCGATGTTCTCTCTTTCTTCCTCTAGTATAGTTCTGCTCTCTTTCCTTTGCTCTTTTTCCCACCCCCTCGAACTTGCTCGTCCCCCCTCGCCCTTGCCGCGAGCTTTCTCTCCCCTCTCTTCCTCTCATGTGCTTACACGCTTAGCTCGAACTCGTGCTTCTTCACTTCTACCGTTCTCTCTCCCGCTCGTTCAAACTTTGCTTCAACTCATAGCCCTCTCGCGAGCGTTCTAGTAACTCAACGACGTGCCGCCGGATTAAATTCGGTAGAGCCTCTCCCTCCTCTTCTTCCTCTTCCAACGTGCGTGTGTATGTTTGTGAGTATGTGTGTGAGTGTATGCGGATTATTTTGCCCTGCGAGAGTATCTCGAATCGAAGGCGCACGATAAAGACGATGAGAGAGAGAGAGAGAGAGAGAGAGAGAGAGAGAGAGAGAGAGAGAGAGTGAGAAAGGAATATAAAACTGCTTGCATGCGATGAGAGTAAAAAGGTGAGCGATAGTGAGAAAGAGAGTGAGAGAGAGAGAGTACGAGTCATGAGTAAACTAAGACTATATCGAGAAGATGGTAAAAGCAAACGTGCAAGACGAAGAGGGATAATCAAATCGCGGAAAAGCTCGTAAGGTGGTGGGAGTGAGAGAACAATCTTCGTCTCTCTCTCTCTTTCTCTTTCTCGCCATCTCTCTCCATCTTTCTTGCGCTTTCTTTCTCTCTCTCTCTCCCGCACTCCTGCAGGGGAAGAAACGTGAACGTCAGTATAAAGGGTGGGGAATGGAGGGTTATGCTTAAGGACCAATCAGAATTGAATTCGTCACGAGCGCGCAACGGTTACGCGTTACTCTACTACGCTCGGTGAAAATAGTTCCGAGCCTGAACGACGCCCATGGAACATCAAGGACCGCCCACGATTGCCCCCACCATAAAATGAACGAGAAACGAGACGACCGCGTTTGCCGAGCTCGGACCGTCAAGCTGACGATGTACCGCGCGTCCGCTCAGCAGCACCGGCAGCGAAACAGCAGCGTAGACTGCATTAAGAGCGCGTGCCAGATGTATCAGGGAAGGCCTCTATCTTTCGCGCTCTCTTTCTTTTTTTCCAATCTTTCCAACTTTGTCAGCCTGCCTCTCTGCAGTTCCGTTCTGTTTTTCCAGGAGCTACGAACCTCTTTCAATCCTCCTATAATGGATTACGAGCCTAAAAGCCCTCTTCTCATTCTTCTTCCTCTTCTCGTTCGTCTTTCCTCGTCCCTACAATAAGGGAGTCCTCCAAACGGCTCGCCTCATCTTCGAAGACAGATGAGCCAATGAGCTCTCCCCGAAAATCCCAGCGCCAGCATCTCCCCGGGGGATATTGCAGCGCCACCTCTTAACCAACCGTTGAACCAAACCTGCATACCCATTCGAACTCTCAAACTGCGAGGATCGGGCTTTTACTACTCGTTGGAAACGATTATTGGGCAATCCACGAGACGTCCTCCACGTCGTTCCACTCTACCTTTTGCCACGGTTAACTCTCTTCATACATGTCTACGTATACAGATGTTTATCAGATATGGTGAAATTTTGATATATTAAAGACTGGTTGATAGAATGAACTTGTACGTAGAATTTGACACGTTAAATAATCCAAACTATACTCTTTTGTTTACTAATTTTGGATTATTTCAAGTTTGAGTCATTTTTTTATACGAGAAACTTTATATTAAATTTAATTTTTTTCGGAGTATGGAGTTATGAAATCTGGATTGTGAATTCATTGGATAATTTTTCAATCGTATTCGAAAATCCATTTTTACAATTGAATTAACTATCCGTCACATGCGGAAGAAAATTGGCAAGTTTTAAAATCAATGATAGCAGCTTTTGTCGCACCGTGCGTGAAAATACTGTAAACGCTATGCGAAACACCATGAAAGTTCCAAAAATGTATCATTTGTTTGGGTTTGTTTGGGTATTAATGATAAAAATATTCAAAAAACGACGTTTCCCTCGTAGCGCGTATGACGGGCGGAGGGTTAAAAAATGCCGAGTGCATTTCAAAGGCAACGAAAACTTGAATTGACGAATTATCTCATGAACTAAAATTGACAGGACGTTAGACTGACGAGATAAATTATAACCATAATTTTGGCAGAGATCTATTTTCACGAAGGCATATTTTGTTTTTATGGGCGACGGTTTGTGCAAAGATACAATAAATTATATAACAATTGAAAGATTCGGTGAAAAATTTGAGAAAAGAAAGGAATTCGATCACCTTTGTGATGAGACTTTTTACACCTCGATGCAGGAAAACATTATTTGTGGCCAAAAACGATCTCCTAATTGGCGAACAGAAGAGACTTACGCAATTTGGTTGAAAAAAGATAACCACAAAATAAAGATAAAAATCCATTTATAAAAAAAGTAAATGAGATAAAAAAGTGAGAGATTCTGTACGATTTTATTCAAAAACAAATATATATGTGTATACATAAAATGAAGTGGGTATATGAACCGGTCGTGCAGAGGCGAAAGAAAACCGCAAAGGATCGAAAAAATCCCTGCTACGTGGCTGCGTTGATGATGGCATATAAAACCCTCGTTTCCAAACGATTATTGGGCAATGAAAAGAGAGTCTCGCCTCATATCTGGCACGAGTTGATCGCGATGCTTCTGCGGCAGAGCAGCACTGTTGGTATCCTCGTCGTCACAAGAATCCGGTTCTTCTCATGGCGAGAAATACTTTTGCGAGTAGAAGCTGGCTACCGTGGAGAAATGTAGTCTTTGAGCGGAGTCATCACGAAAGCTGGTAAAATGATGATGATGATGATCACGACGATCGTCTTTTTCGTCTGGTTTCGTGCTGTCATTCGCTCGAGGAAATCTAGGCTTTCGAAAAAAAATAAAAAATAATTTTGTGTTGGCGGCAACCGGTCGTACAAGCAGATATGTGCGAGCATATGGAAACCCAACCACGAATACTTTTACGCATCTTGTATTCGTAGGAGCGTTTATTTGAGCTACGCTTCTTGAGTCACTGATCTTCGAATATACGTGTGTGCAATAGACGCTTTGCGTTATCGTAAATGCTTTTACGAGAGACCCTTTATGCTTTAGTGCCCAATTACATGGTCATACAATTAAAAAGTCGTAAAACTTTGATGTATATATATTTGTGTGTTCATATACCCAGAGAGAGGGAGAGAGAGAGTGAGAGGGAGTGCGAGAGGGAGAGGAGAGATGGGACGTGTGTATGTGAGCTCGTCGGTATCGGAGTGTTTATTGGGATGTAAATGTCGTTGGATTATCGCCCCCGCGGTTCGCACCTCGTAAATTATTCCGTAACGAGCCGAGTAATGCCCGTCATAAGCTGCTCTCTCTGGCCGGCTGGCCATTTGTGTCCTCTCTCTCTCTTGGTCTCTCTTTCCCTCTCCGACTCATATAGCGAACATCCGTGTTCCTCCGTCTCGTACTCTCGCGTGCAACCCCTTAGCACACAATCTCATCCGTGATATTACGAATGTTTATGGTTATCCACCTGCTTCCCTGGATTCGAGGCAAAGGAACCTCCTACGCTTAAGAGAACGGATTTTTTCTTGCTCTCGTACGATTTGGCGCAAGAAAATTTTCGAGTATCGCACAAACGTTTAGTGGAGACGCTTTTAACGCTCGTAAAAAACAAATTTGACAATTTTATAATGGTATTATAATTTTACGATACAAATGAGTGAGGCTGCACACGGTCGTAAATACGTCAAGATGAATTTAATCGGCAATCGAATTCAATCGTACGATTCTCGATGGACGCTTAAACGAGACGGGAGTGTATATCCTGACTTTTACGATCATTGAATAGGAATCTGTGGAATCAAGATGAGAAAAGAGACATAAACTCGACATACGGGCGTAGAAGTGTGTTTTATTCAGTGATCGCGGTGTAGTATAGACGTAAAGTGAGACTCAGTCGTCTATGATGATTTAGTCATGAGTGGACAACGATGCGTTTCGTGTGATCATGTGCGAAGAGAACTCGTTGTGATCACAACATCGAGACCTAACAGCTTATATAATAGTCATTGCTCACATAGAATGAAAAAGAAAGAAAGAAAAAGAGAGAGAAAGAGAGATTGAGAGAGAGAAAGAGAGGGCGGATCGTGTGGTGCTCCGACAGGTGGCAGGCAGTTTGCTCGATAATCATGACGGCAGTAAACTCGGGTTTTATGACCACTTGAACAGAATCGTAAAAGTCAGGGACTTTAAGCCCCGGCGTGCGCTCAGCAAAGTCTCGTCGTCGTCGTGGTCGACGACGACGACGACGACGACTACGGAGAGCAAAGCGTTGGTGGTTCGACGTGGGGCGCGTGTCGGTTACGACACAGGAGAGAGAAAGACAACGAGAAAGGCTAGTGGTGGGTTTCATCGGTTTCGCACTAGTATTCATCCTTGTCTTCAACGTCCTCGTCATCATCTTTCGAATAGCGGATGAGGATGATGTGTATTAACCGATAACGCAGCTACTCAATGTACGGAGATATGAATCGGTACGCATGCATAAAAATTCTGAGTCTCATGAATTTTTGATCGATGTGACGAAATTAATTAGTGAGGATTTTTATGTACTCGTTGATCTTTTTATTAAATTCAATAAATCCCTATGAAAATAGATAAATCCCCTAAAAGAAACATTTTCATTGCAATTCTGGCAGGTTTGTACTTTGGATAAAAATGACGACTTTTTCCTACAAAGGTTTTATAGCGTTTCCAGGATTTATTATTGTTTTATTCATATAGTCCGCGTAAGATGTTATTTTTGGTGTCTGTACTAAAATGTTAATCACTCGTCGACTCGATATAGTACAAGAAAACAAAGAGCCATTTCATCTTCCCGATATCATAACAAGGAAGGTTTTTCTTTCCGTGTCTTCGTTTGAAAGTGCGGTGCTGAGTCCGTCTCGAGAGAAGACGGAATATTTACTCGGATATTCCGGCTGAACAACATGTGGTATGACGAGCGAAAGAATGTTGAATAAGAAAATAAAACGTCGAATAAGTTGTTCGTGTGGGGAACGATTGAGAGAGGGGAAGGACGGAGGGTTGAACTTCGAAGGGAGAGAAACAAACGCGGTTTCAGAACAGCGTTTGATGATGGACGTTGGCCTCGAGTGTTTCGAATAAGACTGAAGGAAACAAGTGCCACGGGGTGACGAGGGTGGGGCCCATCAAAAAAGGGAGAAATAATCGGGGAATGGGAAGACGATTGGCCGCAGTAACGGAGTGAAAAAAAATGCGAAGGGAGAGCAGAGGAGAACCTGCCAAACGAGTGAGAAAAAAGTAAAAAAATAAGACGAAAAGACGGAGAGAGATAGAGATAAAGAGGGAGAGAGACAAAAGATGGAACGGAGCTGATGAAATAAAAAGGGAAGGAGTAAGAGAGAAAGAGAGGAAAGGAAATAGAAAAAAAAAGAGTCGACGAAAGGGCCATTGCACCCGAACGAGTGTACCAAAAATCTGCACTCTTGGTATATATACATGTGAAACCATCAGCGTCCATTCTTCATTGCCGAAAGTCGACGCCGGGCATCGCGACGCCACGTCTCGTTTTGCTTCTATTCTACAACTACGTTTTCCTTTCTCTCGCGCATATTTTTTTTCCACCATTTTCTCATGTTTTTTTTATCTCTTAGCACACACGAGGGTTCGAGCGTAATCACTGAAGATCATGAAGCCCTTGGCTCACTACCGAATTCCTGATGAATATAACATGGCGTTGGGCCATTTTTTCGACGCCCTTCCTTTTCATTTTTTCACCCTCACGATCTTCGCTTGTATGCTTCAACAATCTTTCCGTATCAATCAAATCCATTTCGAGGGATCAGAATCTCATGAGAATATGCTCGCACGAACCCTCGTGAAAATTTTAAATTGTTGAATTTACGCCGGATCATAAGACGGTCGTCAAGGTTCAAAAAAACATATAGTCCTGCTGTTTTAGACCCATTTTATTATAATGCAACAGTAAAACTCTGCAGCCTCGATTCAGACGATATCATAGATCGTAAGATTTGTTTATTGAATAATTTCAATATACAGCAAAGTATTATTCGATCTTTTTACATGAATCCAATTTATTTACTCTCCATACAGAATGAAAATAACAATAACAACAATATAGACATTAATATGATATTATAACATATTTCTATTAATTACTAAACGCTATTATATAATTATACTCAATTTGCTATGCCTGCTTTTCATGCTCACAAATTTAATAATCATAAAATATGTCGTTATTAATTTTACGGGGATAAGTAACGTCTTTTCTTTAAAACTGATCAGAATCTTATTGATATCTCCAGATAATCGAATGAAAATTATAAGGAACGATAATTCATAGAATAGCAAATGAAATTTTGGGCGGAATGAAAAAAATGATGTAATTTTGAGCATTGATAAAAATTTTATTTCATTTCCTAGTAGCATGCGAATAAAAATTCTATAAAATCGAATATTAACGGTGTGCTTGAGACAGTAGTTAAAAATATATTGTATAAAAAGTATCGATTTGTTAGGTTTTGCGAGAACGGGAGGATGCGTACAGATTCTTGTTGCAGGGTAGACTCAGGGAAGTAATTCCCTTTGCCATCTGGCGGTTGAGCGTCGCATCCTCGCGCCGTTTCTGTCTGCTGCATCCTACTTTCGGAGCTCGCGAAGGATAAAACCTCGACTTTTCGCAGTCGATATGTTTTACAGATTCCCAAGCGTAACTGTCTGTTCCTTGTGCCAATGTTGGATAATGACAAAACTGGAAAGTCGGGTATTTATCGTCGCAGGATTCTTGACTGCGCTTAGTTTTCAAAGAAATTAATAAAAACATCAATAACTAGAGGGTGTTTATGAAAAAAGTGGATCAAAACGACGTAAAAATGATGGCGATGTCCAATATGATGACAGGAGACGTTTTAGGGTGTTTCAAGATAGAAGGTTGAAATCAATGATCGAGCACTCGGTGGCCATTCAACGGGTATATAATGAATAATAGGTTTGTTGTTTCTCTCATGCCCATGCGAGTGAAGTCAACCCCGCGCGACGCTCAAAGCGATCTTTCCCTGGAGAATACTGGCTCTTGGTATGCTTGAATCCATGGCACCGTATACACGTTGAACCGTGAGGTAATTGCCGAGCAATTTATTTAAACGCGAGTTTAAAACTCGTTAGTAGAGTTACAAGGTATGCATGTATATATGTGTATAAAGGGTAGGGCCCCCCTTGGGTAAGCGAAAGCCTACCTTACCGGTCGCTAGCCCATTAAACCGCTGCAGGCCCCACGTCGCCTGCAATTTACCCCGAGAACGATTCGACGCCCTCTTTGCTCGCCACGGCCGACAGATATCGAGCGGAATTCGGCATGAAAAATCTGCCATTTTTGTCTTGTTTTTTTATTTATTTATTTTAGTAACAGCTACTCTTCGGTTCTTAAATTCGTTGATCATTCCGCTAATTCCAACCGATCGCCATCGCAATTTGAAACATAGCACAAAGTTTTTTTTCGTTAATTCTCATAAATTCTTATTTGAGCATAGGACGATTTTTTTTCCTCGAAGGATATATTGCTGCCATTATTTATCCGCGAATTGTTACTCCTACGCAATTTCTGCACAACGGGGAGAGAGGGCGTTGCTGAGAACTACCGTATAATGGGGCCATTAGATAAATAAAAATGTACGACTAAGGTGGAGAAAAGGTTGAGGCAGAGAGTTCCAAGCACGAGAAATAACGTAATGTTGAGACGTAGAGGGAAAGGTTTGATAAGGATCGCTAAATCGAGCCGGTAATGCGCGAGCGGACAATAAGTAACTCGGACTCGCCGCGGGTTTTGCCGCGAGAATATCAGTTGAGAGGGGTGTCGGCGGGCGGCAGGAGTAAGGGCATAATAATGGGTACTTAGGCGCTATGGGCATCGCTCGAGCCTCCATACCGTGTGTT
>JABSMR010085879.1:0-12893 GCA_018902295.1 Dusona sp. PSUC_FEM 10030013 | reverse complement strand
ATATTTAAATATATATATATAGATACATTTATACATATAAATATATATGCATATAATACCGGAAACTATCTCGCTGCTGTGCGCGTGACCGTGCCCCACAGAGCTCTGACAGCTCACGGCGAGTGGCCTCGCTTAAGTCTTGGTCGACCCCCACCTATTCGACCGGGGTCTCACCCGATTGGATGCCTGGGACGGCTACATCGGAATCGCGCGGAAGGAGCTTTCGGAAAATTTCCCCGGCCACGCGACCGACCCGAACGTGTATATATTGTATATACGATCCTACGAGCTCGGGAGTCGATCTCGCGCAAACTATACACGCGAGCACAACCACCCCACTTGCATTTATCCGCCCCTCCACCCATACCGCAAGCCCGCTACGTGTTACACGCTGAGATCGGCATACAAACGTGAAACCTACTCTCCAGGTGATCGCAAGCGTGTATCTATTTGTATTTTATATAGAGATACATTTTATGATTCATTTTTATAAAGGTATGATGCGAATCGAATTATGATCAATTGAAGCATTGATAGGGTATAAGAGCAGATTTATCTCCATTTTGTAACGTCAGATCAAGTTTCATGTTGTTTCTTGTTCAGACGTTCTTCTAAAAATGATATAAAAAGATAGAACGAGTTCTTTATGGAATATTGTCAATTTTTGCAATTTAACAAATTAATTAATAGTTGATTTTGGCATTTGTTGTTATTCCATTTGAAAAAATATTGAACACGATTGTTTTCATTGCAAGAACGAATTTACTTACATCACACAAATTTAGTTAAAATACGTAAACGCTCTTTTTAACGGAAAAAAGGGTGGGGGAGGACAATTTCTTGACGATAAAAAAAAGAATCTCTGTAACATAACTCGCATCCGGACAAATAACGGTTCATTAATGAGAAAGTTCTGTGTTCATACTTTCATCCCTAGACATATATGTCAGTATAAAATGATATTACGCACGTACGTCCTACATAGCGACGAATTGGACTTTTTTACGCGTTACTCAGCGGACTGCCATTCACTTCCTCGAAAGTAGCTACGCAGGACGACGAGATCATATTGACGAATGGACCTTTCTAGCGATTTGATTGCCTGCTACGATGGATTTTTGTGCGTCCCAGGAATTAGCATTCTTGTAACTGTTTTCAAGCTTTTTAAAATATAAACACGTGAGGGGGTGAGCTGCTGAGTTACCTGAAATTTTGTAAGGGATTTTATCGTACAGAATCTCGAAAACGCGATCATACTCCAGTCAAGAAATTCACAAATCAATTTCTACACTATTGTATTTTTTAACTTTTTCTTTCTCTTGACTCTCTTTCTCTTTTTTCCTTCCAACGAGTCTCTGGGTGAAATATGGAAATTGTCACATCAGCTGGAAAAATTGAATGGTCCAATAAAACCCATGAGCCAGAGGCCACTTTACTGCTCACCGAAAACCCTATGTTTTCCGGGGGTTTTAAACTTTTGCCTCCCTTTATCTCTTGTTCTTCTTGTATTTCTTTATTTCGTGGCTTCATCTGGTCCCATACTATTACGGCTTCAGCAGCGAAAGCATTTCTCCTAACGAAATTTTTATGACCCACGCGCCGGCACTTCTCGTTTTTCTGGTTCTTCCACTTTTTTCTTAAACTAATCTCAATGAGTCTCGTCCAAAGCGGCTCTATCTATGTATGTTAATTTTACTTCATTTCTCTGTCACACGAATTTGTATTTGATATAGAAATATATATACATATGTATCTGTGCATAAAGCAAAAAAATTATAAGAAAAATAAAAATAAGCTAAAGAACAAAATTATACCGCGCATTTTGTTACGACGTCAATCGATTAACGACGAATAAATTTCGCGCTTACATAAATATATGTATATGCGACGCTTACATCGGAATGCTCGTGACACTAAGCACCATATGTAGTTACTGTGTAACGTAGATTTATTACATATATACGTACATATATACATATGAGGCATTCCACACCAACTAAACCACAGAATTTTTGAGAAATTTCTTGGTCTCTGTTCCCAGTCCCAAAATCCTCGAATTAATTGAAACTTATGGTAAACTCAACTTGAAAACCATATAATCTACGAATCAACATTTTTTTAACGAACGTTTTCTTCCACAGTGAATTTTATCAAAATTAAACTTTACCAAAATTCTGCAATGCTGCAAATCTGCAATGCAAGATATTGAGTTTTCGCGAATTCAATTCGAACTATGAATATGTTTGCCACTTTGAAGAAAATCGGTTAAAACTCATTCATCAATTTGCCATGGAACTTCCGATGTATTGCATTGATCAGGATCATGAAAATGATCAGGCATATTGTGAATCAGTGATTTACAAAAAAATCTCTTCCCTAATGATTACATCGTGACCATTAATAACTTGATATTAGTTAATGATTCTCCAACGTATTAAGTCATTCGATTAAGTATGCAAACACTGCGTAAACGTTGTGGAATTGACTTTAAAATCATTCAAGTATTTACAACATGTGACCTGGAAATGCGACATGCATAGTTTAAGGAAATTTCATACTACCGAGTTTGAAACTTCGTACGTAGAATTATGGTTGACCGCGAGGACGGAAAGGCGATTAGCCTTCATTGCCGTACGAGTTCATCCCTCCCCGTCAGAATATACATGGAATATATACGTTACTTACTTTGGCCTGGGATAGAATAGTGTATGTAACGTGAGCTAGGTGAGCGGCGATATATCTCAGTGGCGACGGTTTTACTCGTTCACCGATAAGAAAACTCATTAACTAATCGTCCCACCCCGTCTCGTCTCAGTGCTTGCCAGTATCGGGTTTTGTGCAATTCCTAGATTCTAGGGGAGGGGTGAAACTTAGTCCCTGCACTGTCAATGACCACTGAGAAGTTCTGAACGAATAATTATCCCGACAATTTTCCAGTTTGAATACATTGAATCAACATGATGATGAATAATGAAACAACTGAAATCGGGTTATTTCGTTGTTAAGATTTGTTGATTACTTATTTTCTGTACGTCTAATATGATTGAATTGTAAATAGTTGATGCACAAAAATACTTTTGCATTAAGTTAAAATATTGATTCAATTTTTTGTTTCTATTATTTTGAGTCTGTAGACAAGATTCCGCTGGTCTACTTATACTTAGACTAGCCACGACTAGATTAATTTGTTCGATCGAATTGTTTTTCGGTCTTTAAAAGGCCGTCTTTACGACGTGATATTTTTAACTCTGGGCGAATTTGGGACGGATTACTAAAGACTATGTAGTTCAAGGATCTACAACATATACTCGGGAAAGAATGGGATTTAATGAATTTGGACGACGAGGATTAAGTCTCATCATGATAATTACGGAATAAGTAATTCGGGTCGTATTTTCTAGGACAAAGGGTAATGAAAGGAAGGGAAAGAGAGAGAGAGGGCGAGATTGAAACAAAAATGCCTCTTCATTGGGACGAGCGAGTTAGGCCAGGGCGTCAATTGCTTGTCGTAGAATAATGCCAGGTATAGGGCGATGACGGCAGCACGCCATAGGCCACATGACCCGCGTGTTGTACAGGGTTGTCAAAGTAGGCACTTGCTATATCGATATATTTAGGTACGTCAGTATAATTTTTGGCTGGCTCTTTACGATACGCATTTCAAAAGCAATTTGCAAAAGCCCCGAAACAGTGTCTCCATTGGGGATTCCAAGACGGGAGCCCATCGCTTGATTTAATCCCTCTGTGACATCGACTCAGCGAGAAACGGAGGTAAAAAAAGAATGACATCGCCGAATGAATCGTATCAAACAAATAAATCAACCCTGGGCATATAAAATTATTCAGTAATTCGAAAACTGCTACTTTTACAACAACGCGAAGCATATACAGTCAATAATATATAGTTTTAATGATGTAATTTTCATATTCCAGAAGACGATGCGAATCAATTTCCAAGGTTTTAACAATTAAATCATTCGATTTCTTTACCCATGTCTAATATTCTGCAGCGACAAATAAAAAATTCACAATTGATCTAAATTTGCGCTCATTTTTCAATGAATTACTCTCAAAATACCGCAATAATTCGTTATTACATGAAAGATAAATGCGAAGTTGATGAAGAAATGAAAGAGAGACATATCGGCGTCTAAGAAAGAGCCACAAATAAAGCATCAGTTTTATCGCCGGAGAGAACGAGAGTCGTGGACCACATGGATAACCGGAGATGAAGAAAGAAGAGAAGAATGAGAGAGACGTTGGAGTCGGAACTCGCTGGTCCTCGCGAACTACGATATCTATATATATACGCAAACACGTATTTGTATACATTTTATCTGTATAATGTTATACATACATACGCGTATACAGAAAATATGTATTTTAGTTCGTTTTGAAAGCACATGCAGTTTGTAGACTACGCTTGTGTTGATCGTTCTTGTATATCGCGAGCATATGTTTGCTCGTTGTCTCTCTTTCTTTCTTTCTCTCTCTCTCTCTCTTTACAAATATACCTAAGTATACGTGTATGTGTATCTATTTGTACAAATATAGTACTTATCTGCGAGCCTGGGCGCGCGCGAGCGAGCTCACGTTCGCGTCCGCGACGCCGTGTTACTGGGATAAAAGGTGAATGTACCCGTCGGTTGCTCTCGTGTCCGGCCAGCAGTATCCCACGTCGATTGGAGGGATGCCGCGATCGAGAGCTCGCGTTCCCCTCCCGCGCAAGTAACGACGAAAGACGAAGGTCATCAAGCGCTTCGATAAGCTTCCTCAGATTTGAAGATTCCCAGTTTTTCAAGCTTTGGATCCATACATACCGACCCATCACCACGTATGCACAAAAAGTGTCATAATTTCATGATCTACATTTATGGAAAGTTATACATAAATTTACCCCAGGTAATTATGAGAGATGAAAAACAATGGGATCAATCAAAACGACCAATGAAATTGAGGAAAATAATGAATAACATTTTTTTTCGTTCTTAAAGTTCCATCAATAAGAAAGAATAATTAAACGAGATGTATTAGATAAAGTGTGCATTATGGACCCATTTAATAATTATAATATATCAATGAAAAAAGCGGCCATGTCTATTTAGATTTCATGTAATCTTGATATAAAAAAAGCCCATAAAATATAATAAATACAATAAATTTGTAAATAATTCATTTTTATCGTTATCCATATTGCATATTAATTACTCGTCATTTTATTGTCCATTTTTTTCTCTTAAAATTACAAAAATATTTGGAGATAAATTCTCACGTCGACTCGACACAGAATGGCCAATAGATTTACACGTGTGTTTATGATTATAGGATGATTGCAGAGTGACAGGTGGTAGCAGTGGCGCGCCGCAGCTGATTGATTGCTAGCAATCATTTACGGATTGCCCGGAGAGAGAAATAATTCACCAAGTTCTAGTTTGAAGCTTTCGCTTTAATCAATGTTACTGAACTTGTAGTTTGTTCTTGTCAACTTTTCTTTCTATATTTCTGAGCAAATTAGAATTCAAATAGATTACCAACAAAAAGCTTCGTTATTGCAGAATAAAAATATTAATTGCGCTTACAATAGTCACTTGCGATCGTTTCGCTAGATCATGAACTATTAAGAACATCCGAAATTTCATGGATCGTTAAAATAAAGGCAAGAAAAGTAAATGATAAAAAACGCATTTAAAAAATCGTATTCATATACTCATTGGAATTTTTGTAGTTGTCGCTTGCCTGAATTCAAACGAAATACCTTCTTTGTACCTTTTTTTTCGTTTCTATCGTTCTCGTCTAGCGTGGCATGTATACATGAAGTCACTAAACACGCCGGTTTCGTGGATGCTGCACCGGGAGAGATGACGATGAGGAGGCGCTTACAACCGAACGCGAGACTCTCGATTGTGCAACCTAAACACGACGAACAAGTTACACACGAGGATGAGAGCGAAGATGAAGAAGAAGGTTTGCGCAACAGGCGATTCACATATAACCATCCTACGGGCCACCCGCGTGTTTGTACCTTCTTCTTTATACTATCGGCTCTGTAGAATTCTTTAGTACGCATAGATCCATCGACGATTCTTTTATTAGAATATTTCATCATAGATATTAAAATTCGTCATTTTAAATAAATTCTAATCAACGATAAAATTATATACATAACAAATTTTAGTATTTTTTATTTTCCCAAATCTTTTTTTATGTATTTCGACCAGGTGCATAGAATGCTTGATCACGCACATAAAGTTATAGTCTCTTTTAACACATTATTGTATACAGAAAAAATATATATATCGAGCCTAGAATATTTTGTATGTGCAAGAAAAATATATGCAGAAAAAGAATTTGTCCTTTACATATTGTGTTCCGGTGTAGTTTTGAAAATTGAAAAAACTCTGAATCGATAATGTATACGAGTAAGTTTTTTTTCAAGATAACACTGGTACTGATGAGAGTGGTCAACTTATTCGAATCAATGAAATGTTTACAAGGAGCTACCGTACGAATGTCAATATCTTTTCCAGAACAATTATCCATAATTATGTAATGAGACAATTATTTTAAATGGGTAAAATGTTATTAGTTATTAGAATAAAATATATACGCAGTAGAACCAAACAAACGGCAATTCCGGATGTAAATCCCACGATCAACCTTGCTCGACGAATACCAAAGTACCAACTCGTATGTAATAAAAACATAATAAAACTTGCATCCAAGTCGTTGCATAATACTCAGCATAGTAACGCGAGTTACAAACCTATCCGTAACACGAATAAACGAAAGCATAAATATTTTACGATTGATCAACGCCATACGGGATATTTTATCGAATCGTTCGACCGAATACACGTGCATAAATTAAGCTGGTAGTCCAATCGTCAAATATTGGAAAAAAAAACCAAAGAAAAACAAGAATCTTCTGAACATTTATTCGTCTGGCTCAAAAAACGTTTTATCGAAATAATTTTCGACAAAAAAAGCAAAGAAACGCGACAAACATACTAAATTGATTAATTTTTCAAGGTGTCGCTTCAAGATTGTATCATTGAAATGGACAGACAACTTGCCGAACACGATAGGAAATATTGGTGCAAGCTTACTCACCGTAGACGTCACAGACGAGGTCGCGAGTGACGTGTCGAAAAGAGAAATGACTCTAATGATAGATAACAAGCGAATGATATGTTTTAAATTGACGTGATTTTAATTTCATTGATATTGAGTGAGTGACGTCGGAGAGAATGCATTGATAGTTCAGGAAGAAGGAAGTGAATTATGCGCCTCAAGAAATAAGACGAAAAGGACGTATCGGAATAAGAGGAAGGAAGAAGAATGAAAGAGAACGTACACAGTGTATATACACTAGCCTTTTAAAGCACATACGTGTGCTTATATATTATTGAACCAGACACACTAGATGCATAATACAAGGATCGAAGAATGAATAAGCATAAAACGAAACGAAGAGGAAGGACGAAAAAGGAGGTAAAAGAAATGTAGTTCGTGAAGGAGGAGAGATAAATAAACTAAAAAGAATGAAGGATGCCAGGATATACGATGAGGAAGAGGAAGAATAAGAGTAGTAGGAGGAGGAGCAGAGGAGAAGTAGGGTGGGCAACATTATGGCTCGAGAAGCTAGGGGGCTCGACTGTACAAGTCGTCGTCTTCGTCTTCGTCGTTGTCGTCGAGGCCGATTGTGCAAATGTGCGTGGAACAAACTTTTGCCAGTCGATTCTGTCTCTCACTCGCGCTCCCTGACCTAACCATACTACACACTTATTACTATGCTATATCAAGAATATATAGTCAGTCTTATGTACATATGAAGATACTGAAGAATTGCCAATAATTTGGAATAATATATTGTAATTTATGTCAACAATTATGTACGAGTAGATAATCTAATAGTTTTTTTTCAAATTTAGAATCCTAACACGAAAACCAAACTTTCTGAAGTCGAGAACATTTCATGATAGCTGATTTATTGTTTAAAAGAAATTCCTGAAAAGCCTGACTCGTTAGAAACAAAAACCGGTTGTTTACAGTACTACCTGGTCTGGAGATCGTGACCCAGCATTTACATCGAAACTGTTGACGCTATAATTAGAACGCCAATTTCTAAAGAGGAGCTTTATGATTGTTCATGAGATATCGATCAATTAAACTCAGCAATGGAGCTTTAGTCTATCCGCTGCATTGGGGTACAGCCGTGTCTTCGCTCCACGGGTTACAAGGTAGCGAGTTGGCTATCACTTATCAATTAATATTTCATTCGTGGTGTATCGGAGCAACGAATAAATAAGGACCTTTTTTTCAGAATTTTACGATCCATTCACCCAGTAAATTTGGACTACAAATTTTTTTAAACTCTGTATTACACTTAATCGTCAAAGTTATGATATCAAAATAATAGTTGTTAAAACCTTCCTACTCAAACTACTCTAAATCAAGATTTAATTTCTGGTTCAAATTTGCACGAATGATCGGCTATGCAAAAAACGTATACTGAATCCAAATTTTTTTCTCTCAACAGGCCGATCTCCTTATTCATTTGATATTCATAGTGCGAATTAAATCTCCAGAGTATAACAAAGAAGTCTAAACGTTTATAAATTACAAGTTAATTGCCGACTACTGCAATGCTGCAAATTTACACATAAATAGGTACAGAAACACGGTGACCTCCGTTATCTGATTATACGAATCAAGTTTTTGCAATAATTTTGAATACTGCATGCTAATACAATGTAGCATTTTCTTTTTACATCGTGAACTTTATGTATGAATTTAATTATTGTAATTCAATCTTCTTCCTTCTTAATCTCTTCAGTTTCGTCACTCTGGAACGATCTTACTTTGAATACGACTGATCTAATAGGTGCTGTAGATTGATATTTCTTTCGAGTTAATTTACCGTCATGTATGCCTTGTTCAACATCTTTCTTCCTCACTTTACTCGAGGAGGATAATTATTAAAGTTTTTCTCTTGCTGGATCTCGCCGTCTTGATTCTACTCGTTTTCTCTCTCTCTCTCTCTCTCTCTCTCTCTCTCTCTCTCTATCTCTCTCTCTCTCTCTCTTTCTCACTCACTCTTCCCCACAAGTAAAATCATCAGGAACAAGTGTTAAGTTCTCCTGAATCGATTACTAATCACACGAGAACGCGATATATTGTAAAAAGTTATCCACCATATTCTTAATTACTATTCAAGGACTTTCACGACACGCCAGTACACACTCGGGATAAACGTTTATGAACATGTATAAATGTACGTTTTCTAACCATTTTTTTCCAAATAAATCGAGATTGTTCTGCTCTCTACAATCTATTGCTACAGCAAAATTTGCATTTATCATGCATTTCGTTAGCATCGGAACTCGATAAATATGTTACGATGAATCAAATAAAATTACAGTATCTGTACATAAGACAATCCTCGATGCTAACCAAAAATCTAGAGGCAAGTGTGTAGGATAATGTAAAAATCCCTCACCTCCCTGAATCCTTCTATTAACGTATCTCAAACAATGTTTTTTTTTGCATTCATTTTTTTTAACATCGCCCCCAATTTTGTAACTTCACTGCGTATGGTGTTAAACATGATGATTTATCTGGAAAAAGGAATTATATCTAATCTCTATTCAATGTATTTGCTGATTTTCTCCTTCGTATTGATATCAATTTTGGTTTTAAACAGAACCATTATTTTTTCTCCATATTCTAAGTAGCTACATAGCAACAGAATAGTTCACGCAAATTCAAAAGAAAACTGGCATTATCAGAAGCATCCAAATCATGCGAATGTATTTTATATTTTATTGATATTACGCCGACAATCGAGTAATCGTCGTAGTCTCGGGGATACATCGTGGAAAAATGCACGGTATATATATATTTCATTAATCTTCCCTTAAGGAAATTCAATTCAATGAGTTACTACATTGCGATTACGCAAGCCGAAAGGCTCGCCTTGTAGCGCAGTTTGCGGGGGACGATGTTGAGAATACCGGTGATACAACAATGGTGATATAATAGCTGGGAGATGGAGCGCGAGATTTGCGCCGCCAGAGGAGACTCGAAACTATGGTAAGAGAAAGAGAAAGAAAGACAGAGAGCGATAGATAAAAGCGAGAAACAAATACGCTTACATACATACATACTACTTATAACATATATACCTACTCCTAGATATATATATTTATACATCATACATATAAGTATGTATATAGAAAAGATGGACAAAGTCTGCGTGTTCGGTATTGCTCTCGGAGTGGCGGGCTCTCGTTGCTTGCAAGTAGACGGACGTAAGCAACGAGAGCACACTGCTCAGAGCCTCTAGGTCGGCCGTTCACCCTGCCGCTGCTGATGTTGCTCCTCTGTGGGTTCTCTCTCTGCAACGACTTGGTTGTGGTCGTAGTCTTCGTCGTCGTCCTCGTCGTCGTCAATTCCATACTGACGAAGCGGCAGCAACACTTGGGAAAGAAGAGGGAAGAGAAGGCTCGCACACTGTGATCATCTGAGCTACATGATAGACAGAGAGGAAAAATATATACAAACACATACACACACGAATGCACAGAGTTTGCTTCGCTGAAACCCGCACCGAGAGACCAGGCGACTTGGCCGACGAATTTTCGACTCCTCCGTACAACGAACCCATTGATACGTATATATACACAGTACGTACGTGTATATAAATATGTAGATGTATATGTGGCATGACGCCGGGTGGAGCTGACGCTTGTGACAATCATTTTTACTCATTCACTCACACACCACAGAAATCGTAAACGATTCATCGCAAACACACACATACACACAGATGCCTCTCCACGTCATATCGCCCCGGGCTACTTCGAAACCCAATATCTCTTATTAACTTATATCTCTAATACTATATGCGCATATTAGCATTATTATTATCACCAAATTCCACTGCTGCGCCATAATTCTTCTAAAACTAGAAAAGAAAGCCGGTTTTCATGTGACAAGGCAAATTTACGTGAGTAAGTGCAAAATCAGGACGCTACACTCGAAATTTCAGTCAAGTATTGCATTACTATTTTTATCTTCCACAAACGAGATGCAGGAAATAAAACTGGGGGGTTATCAGTACAATTATACTAATCACAAGTATAATCAATTAAAAAAAGTTTGATTTGATATGATCTGACTTCGTACAATAAACACAGAATAGACAGATCTTTTCGGCATGCCTGTATTCGTTGCATACAGGATACTGCAGAAATCGTTCCGAAGCTTTGAAGGATAATTTGATACTGGTATTCAGAATGAAAAAGTCATTATGCATTTTTCTCTACGATGTACCGTTGGTCTTATCTTAATGAATTGGAGATAGCCAATCCGGTGTGCTGGACAGCGGATGTAGGCGTGGCAAACGAGATGCGATCACGCTTGAACTCATACCCTGTGCCTCCAGTTGTTCGCGCTTTCTCTTTAACGTGCAGTGGATTGGCTGTCACTAATTAACTTATAACTCATAATTGGTGCATCAGAGATAAAAATTGGTGAGGACTTTTCTCTTAGGTATTCTCCATTCTATTTATTACATGAATGTGGACCATGACATTTTGCATACGATGTGTACGACAAACAAATTTACATACTTTGCTTTCATGATGGCTTCTAAGCTCAGTTACCTTTAACCCGACTTTGAAGCCTCCCAGGGAGTATACCATTGCAACGACAAAGTGCATGGTGTCAGGTCATCAGTTTATGTGCCTGTATACGAAACGTCATCTGCTCGATCTTTCGTGAACTCGAACGTAATTTATGGGTCTCTCGTTCGTGACCATGCTTGTCAGTAACCTTTGCAGTCTTTCGCAGTCCAAAGAGAATACTTAAATTATGAGTCGATAATGTCGAGGTCTTTCGTTTTGCCACCTTCGCACTCACCGTGTAATAATTGAAGTACGCGAAATCGCCTGTGGTGAGCGTTTCGAATTGGGGTCATTGGCCAAACTGTATATATCCCTGTTGCTTGAATTTCAGAGCGGAAAATCAAACCGTGGAAGGTACGCGAATTTATCTTGCAAAATCATTCGCATTTATAAAAATAACATTGAAAAAAATTACATTTCGCAAAATGTGCCACGGGGTTAAATTGAATTTTTTTAAACAATAAAATAACACGCGAGAAAAAAAAATAATTTGAAAGCAGCTATGAAAGTGAATAATATCTTAATCCCGATGCACTAAAAGTAGTAGAATGATCAAGGACTAAATTCGAACCATCTTAAGTGACATCTAGTCGTGATAGCCCTGCTCACTACCGACAAACTCATAGATACTTTTTACATCGTACGATTTGTTTAATGTGATCGCGAATGAATCGAAAAAACGTTGGGAGGGTAGACCCGCCCGAGCAAATTGAAGCTTGTCACTGTTCACACATTAGTGAAGAGCTAGAGCTATATAAATTACGAGGGGAGCAGGGAAGGGTATATTGAGGCACCATCTTCATAGGTACATAGCGCTTTGAATAAGTGACGATAAGTAGGTAGGTGGGTAGGTAGGTAGGTAGACAGAAGAAGCCAGAGGAGTGAGAGAAAGATAGAAAGAAAAAGAGACTGAGAGAGGACTTAGCCGAGAGTTAAGAGGAAGAAAAAGCCCGGCCGTGGAATCGGTGTGGCAAAAGGTGCGAGCGAGAGAAATCTTCCTCGGATAGATAGGAGCCTATGTGGCTCGCGCGTTCGCGTCTCGCGGCTGTGCTCTCCTCGTTAGGTTAGGTGCGTTGACCCCAGGGCTCTTCGAGCGCGGGCTCGCGTTCGCGAGCCACCAGCGTGCGCACCAGGCCTGGGTCGCTGCTCACTTCGAGCCCACGATCTCTCTTGGGGCTCTATATATATCTATGTACATGTATATAT
>JABSMR010085768.1:0-12894 GCA_018902295.1 Dusona sp. PSUC_FEM 10030013 | reverse complement strand
TTTATATTTGGTGTTCAAATAAAATGTCTTGCATTATTTATTTATCGTTTGTATTCAAAAGTGAATATTTTACTTATTTCAATTGTTGACGAAAAATTTAATTGGGATAATTTATACACAATCATTTTTCGAGATTAAAAATAGAGAAAAAAGAAAGCTTGAGTAAAAAATTAAAGTGCACGATCAGAAATTACGACTCGGTTCAATCAAAATGGTTAATAGATTTGATGGAAAAATATTGCTTACAGTTTTTTTTTTTAAAGGATTTTGATTGAGTTTGATGGAAATTTTGAAAATTATAATTTGCAAAAAATGTATAGTACCTGCAATGACAGACGTTGATTCGTTAATTTTAATTATTCATTTCCTTTAATGCATAAAACGCAAATTTTGTAAGTTTAATGCATTTTATTCAATACATTTTGTTTTGTCGATCATTTTTTGGACTCAGGTGAAAATGAAAAAAAATTATTTCGAGTGGAAACCTTTCAGGGTACAAAATTCATCGAGGTTATTGAAAAAACGATGAAATGTTGATACATTATTTCACTATTTTCGACTTTATATAACAATTTTGTTTAATTCATAAGAAAACGTGAAAATGTGGAGGAATTGGAAAATATATTTTCTATGTTAGACACTGTTGATTCGTACCTTATTAATGAAAACATATTGAAGCTTATACTTTTTCGGAGCCTTGATAGCTCGTGAATCGAAAATTTTGGGTGCTGAGACGACGTTTTTTTTGTGCCATCGCTGCCGCCGAAAATACGTAATTTATTGAGAGGAAGGACCTCGTGAGGATCTAGAAATACAATTTGATCATAAATATCGAATGCTCTCGGAACGCCAATACATTAAATCACTAATTGTCCGAATAAATAGAAATTCTTACTGTTTTTTCCGTGTGGAATTTTTTGGAAATTTTGTCAGGACATTTTTATTCGTTGACAGGCTGTCATAAATTTTGAGGGATTGTGGAATATTGGTTAAAAGAAAAACAAAAAATAAGTATATCGAGATTTTTTTGTTCCCAACATGACAAGGCACGTTTTGTTAATCGCCAAAATTCCGATCAATCGGTTCCGTTACGTCTCGGCATGTCAAAAATTTGAAGTAAAAAAAAAACTCCTCCTGACTGGTGGTAGGGAACTCAGGAAAAATCATTTTCGGAAGATCAAATTTCTCGTAGCAGAAGAACGCGTGAGTATTTATTGAAATGAATAATGAGGTAAAAACAACAACAATGAAGCGTAGAAAAGAGAAGATGATAAATAAAAAATAATCTGATCGTCCTTGAGCAATTAAAAATCTCGTTTGGTCGCGATTGAATGACGCGTTCCGTGTGACTCAAATAACCCGAAGTCTCGTCGAAAGTGTTGTTGCTTTAGCGAAATAATGTTCCATCGAGTCTGGGAGGGTTATTTCGAATTTCTTGGACGTGCTTAATGTCACGTTGTGTCTCGTCTCTGACGTTCTTCCTCGTATTCGTGTAAAGATGCTTCGTTCAAGACCTTCAAGATGGGAGATAAGAGAGGCGATAGTGGCAAAAATCGATCACCGGAAATGCCGCTGGAAAATATCAGTGTCGAAACGCGAGACAAGCTGAAGGAACTCTGCGAGTGTGACAAGGTCATCGAGGACGAAGAAGTTCTTGCTCTTGCTCGAATAGATCGTGAGGTCGAAGATGCTGAGGACAATGTATCGAGCAGTGACGAAGTCGACGAAATTCTCGAGTCTGAAATGCGGCAACTCAGAAGTATCCTTGAACTACCCGTCGACACGTACTCGCTCACTTTGATAACCCCGAAACTTCCAACATGCGTGAAATATGGCGTTCGATCTGGCCTCACTCATCACAAGATGCGCATGTTTTCACCGCTCTCCAGAGGTTTTCAAGTAAAGAAAAATAAAAGACTATAACATTTTACGTAAATATTTTCAGTGCTGGGTTATTTGCAAAAAAACTTAAAAAATTTTGTCCATCCTTGAAATGCTACGAGCTTAATTTTTCATGATAATAATATCAACAAGTTATCAACAAATTGTGCGAAGATGAAATAAATGTAATTCAAATAAATCAATTTTCATAATTCCTCGCAAATAACCTATAAAAGTAAAAAATAATTAAACGAACGTGAAAAAATTATTCATTTACTTAAAACTGAGATTAATACAAGTCATTTTTAGTACAATAATTTTTGGCATTTTTTGAAGGATTTTCTGTGCAATTGCTACTGTTTTCATTTATTGTCGATTAAATATTTTTAAATAATTTCTCAATTGCAAAAATTATGCACTATCAATGCTGGAAAACTGAAATGTGGTTGAGTAAAAGATAATTAAATTAGTCACATGGTGGATCGAATTTATAATTTTACTGAAGAAATAAAAGCTGGATCTTGAATGATAGAGTTGTTGAGAGATTCGTGTGAAAAATCGGTGACGGGAAATTTTCAATGCAAATCGACCTCTTTCAAGTCATGTAATTCATATATAAATCGAATGTATAACTCAGGACGAGTCTCCGACCAAGCAGGTGGTCCCTAAAGGAACCAGTCCCGACCTCTAAAGGTTAATAATCGTTTTTAAATCACACGCCATTTCGAGAGATGAAGAAAATTATATATTTACGATCTGCCATGTTCTCCCGAATGACGTTATAATTATATTGGGCAAACTTTCGTTATTGAATGATAGGGACCAGCCATAGCGATTGCCGCATATGCAACAACGGCCCTGGTGAAAGCTCAGTGCTGGAACGAGATGATAATTGATCAGATTGTAGACGATGGGGACACGTATTTTAGCGAGTCGTATAAGGCCCATCCCATGTCCGATCGTAGGTTGTTCACGGTTCTTGATCTCAAAGATGATCTAGCTATTCAAAAGACTCATCGAGTTTACGTAAACGTCGAAGAGCCAGCTTACGCGGGTACGTTTCGTTCAAGAAATCCCACAAAGATGCACGTGGTGAAGGCGTTAGAAATGTTTTTCAATCGTTACAATGCGGGCGTGCTTGTTTCGCCGGTATTGAACATAGCGATCTGGCGAGACGCCAAGTACTTTAACATTTTTGATGGCCAAGCTCGAAGGGCGAACCTTTCGCCTACTGATGATCCTTTCGGTGCAGCGAAGTTGATTCTTGTACGTGATATGACTGGAGTATTGTTCGTAATCCTGGAAAAAAGTGGTGTCAAGAACGAACATTTTGTCATTTATGAAATTGGTGTTCGGGGTCTTCAAAAATTGCTCTTGTTTGATGACGATCCTGAAGAACCGGAGAAATCGGTTGGCAAGCCTCAAAGAAGACCTAGTGGTTACAGAATACAAGACCAGTTTCGTGCTCTCGTTCAAGGATCTTTCCATCTAAATCACGAACTAGTACCTTCTGAACTTCGTGGTCGAGGTCACTTGATTATTGCTCTTGCAGCGTTAATTTATTCTCGTCTCGCACCAGCCAACAAATGGACCAGTGCTATGATAAATCTCATTTTTAATCAATCCCACATTTATCTAGTTGACCTTGCAAGAGTCCTTGACAAAAAACTCGATGAGACTTTCGAGCTGAAAATTGAGGATGTTATGGGCGATGTTATCCTCGGGGCATACGCGGCAAAGATCAAGGTACTGATTAACGTTGTTCCTGGCTTAGGGAAAAAAGGCAAAGCTACGCTTGTTACTGGACTCAGGGATTTCTTTAAAACGAACAAGTTGGGTATTCTCGAGATAAAGAAAACATTCTATGCTGTTTGGCACGATGGTGAAAAGTTTTATTTTTGTGATCCTTTTGCCTGCGATGATGAAGGATTCAGGGTCAATCCTGCTGATCCGGAAAACGTTGACAGATACAAAAAGGCACTTGCTTGCGTAACCATGAATAGTTCAGTGAACCAACTGATCGAAACGATTTTGGAGAACACTGGGAACAAAGAAAAAGATCCATTCATACTTCACGGACTTGTGCTGTTGTATGTGAAAACAGGATCCACTACTGATGGTCCTCTGGATACAGTCATTTATCGGGAAAAAAAGACTAACCGCCGACCACTCCCTCCAGTTGGTCCAAAACCTGAAGAACCTGATGATTGCAAAATCGTAATGGACATGATTCCTCGGATACGTCAGAATGCTTCGAGGACTAAGGATGCTTTTTCTCAATATCCTGAACTTATGAAACGAATTGAGGCGTATATGATGAGGGAAGACGAGCCGACGACTTTTGCGGAAGATTTAACTGAGGACGTCGGTGACTCGGAGGGCCACGGGGAGAATGATTCGAAAGTTCAATTGGCAGAATCAACGGAGGACGATGATAAAAAAGTTCACTTCGAAGAGGAAACTCACCCCCAAATATCAACCGAGACAGGAACAAATGTGAGTGAAACGATCCATGAAGAAATTATTGTGCCAGAATCATCGGTGGAATCGATCAAAGAGCCGGCTTTTGTTAAGCCGCTAATTAGGAGCCTTCCCGAAAACATAAAATACATCAAAGGCTATAACATCATCAATCCTCACCGAATAATCCTTCACGGTTCAGACAATTCTTTGGCCGAAAATTTCGAGGAAAAGTATCGGGGGAGGCAAGGTCTGGCAATGGCCCTGACCGCGATAGCTTACGCGAAGATCAAGGATCCCGAAACTTGGCGCAACGTTGACGTGGATCAGATTCTTCGAGTAGGCGGTCGAGCACACGATGATATTGTAACCTGGATACGTCAAGGAAGTCCAGCCGACGATGAAGAAGTTGAAAAAGGAGAAGAGGGTAAAGATAAGGAAGAAGATGACGAGGAGGAGGATGAAGAAGAAGAGGAAGAGGAGGAAGAGGAAGAGGATGAGGAAGAAGGTAGTGACGATGGTCTCACAACGAGATCGTTCAAGGGAGTGCTTAAACCTACTCCGAGTCATTTACAGATTTCTATGCTTCCGAGGAAGATGAAAATGGGCGATAACAAAGTGACTTTTAATAAAAAACAGACCTTGATAGAAGGTGACGCTGATCCTTTAGCCAACCTTGGCGAGGCACTGGAACGTTATTTTACGACTTATAACGAGGCCATATTAGAAAACAAGCGATTGATGTACGGAATTTGGAAGCAAGATGATAAGTTTTTCCTCTTGAATCCTTACGGTAGCGATGAGGAGGGTTGGCGTTGCAGAGATTACCCAGCTTCTCTCGTCGTCACCGACAGCCTCAACGAATTAATCCAACTTCTTCATACTATCTTGGAATTCAACGATAGAACATTCTCCATTCATTTCGTTGCCATTGAATCCATCCAACCTGGTGATAAATACATAGCACCCGTACCCTTGTCAATTCCCGAAGATGATACTATGCAAAAGTATCAAACGAGATTCTTGCCAGTTACCGACGAAGATCTCTTCGTACCGGAAACAGAAACAGACACGCAAGCTCAAGTAGCCATCGAAGAAGAAAAGAAACCAACTGATGATGAAGACGACGAGGATGATGAAGATGACGAGGACGATGAAGAGGACGAGGAAACGGAAGAAGAAGCTGAAGAAGAAGCGGTTACCGAGCCTGACAAGCCTTTGGAGGATCCACTCTTGGAAGTGGAAGAACAAGAATTTCCTGATGCTCCGGAACGTCTAAATTTGTCACTTTTGACTGGAAGTGTCAAGGTGTACGACGACATCATACCCGACAGTGAATTGGTAGAAACGGTCATGTACGAACGTCTTAAATATAGCCACCCTCCACCTTACGTCCTTCCTCCTAAAAAAGTCCTGTGTATCTTGCTGGAAGCAAAGAAAGCTTCAGGTTCTATGCATTCTCTTCTTTCACGATTCTCTATCGACTCCAAACTCGCTGTTAAAGCAGCAACCGATCTTCCTGGTGGAAAAGAAAACGATCCAGCCACTATGGCGGTTGTGTCTTCGACGGACAATGGGAAAACATCCAAAATAATCAAATTGCCCCCCAAAAAGTACTTGTTCTCGAGAATTCCGTCTATAGGATTCACACCATTAAGAGCTATCAACGAGATGTTTATACAAGATGAAGATGTCGATAGACAGATGGAGGAAGAGTGCAGACGAGCAAAAATCCAGGAGCCACCCGAAGAATTAGTTCTACAAGAAATACCGGAAGATCCCATTGGCATTCGTATAAGCCCAGAGATAATTCCTCTTGGACCTCCCATCAAGACACCAACGCCAAAGAAAAAACCAAAACCCTGCCCCGAACACTCCAACGTAAGAGTATGTAAAATATCCGAAGTCGACAAAGCAGACGCCCTCTTGCAAAAGATACTCTGTGACACTGAAGATGTGTTGTTCGATATGATTTTTCCTAAGAAGGAAAAAGCACAAGGCGTTGATGAAATTGAAGATACGGAGGATGAAGGAGAGGAAAATATCGAAGAGGTCGAAGATCTCGAGGCTTCCGGTGTAGCAATGACAATTAAGGAGAAGGAAACTTCCAACGAGCCAGACGAGCCAGAAACTCGTGGTTTCCTGCAAGCGGCAAAGAACGTCGGTATAATCGAGGCTAACATGGCTTTGAAAGATCGTGAACTTATTGTGCCATGTCATTTGAGGCAATGTTTCTTCGCCGCCATTTTGTGTATTCTTGCAAAAGTTCGAACCAACGTGAATGATTTTCGTGGCACTGTTCTCGATCAATTTATCTTTGCAGCTGACAAGATTTATCGTCGTATCGGCAAGTTACGTTACAAAGTACTTCGACGCTTTCAGAATGTCGTCGTCCTTGGCACAAAGTGCAACATCGTTGTTAAACAAATGTTTTACGCTGATCCTGAAAATTGTGAAGCTGACGAATTGTCAGTAATGTTGGATACTTATATGGACAAAAACAAAAGTGGTATCTTGGTTTTGGAAAGTGCTTCGTATGCTTTCTGGACTTCGAATGGAAAATACTATCTTTTTGATCCATACGCGTGCGACGACAAAGGACAAGCGAGCAAAGATGGCGTTGCTTGTCTTTTAGAATTTTGTGATTTCGACGAATTAATCAAGCGAATTCGCGAGAACAATGGCGATAAAGCTGACAATCCATATCGTATATATAATTTGTCGATCGCTCATGCGGAATTGATTAAAACACGAAAAAAGTCCAAGAAGAAGCGAAAGAAACGATGTCCGAAGACAATGTCCGATGAAATGATAGCAGAACCAACGCCAGAAGATTCACCGGATGAGGACTATGAGACCAAACGAGAATTTTCGCTATTGGAACTGCCAGAATGGGTGGAAAAAGAGGAACCTGTAAACAAATTCGACTTAACGATTCCGGGATACGCAGCGATAAAAAATTATGAGGCCTCTGCTCTGGAAGTTCCTGTGGTTGAAAATGACATGACCAGACCGTTGTTACCTCCATTTAAGAAAATCAAACCAGGCGAAGAATCTTTGATCGATCCTCTCAATCCTCCAAGGAAAAAGCCTTACGATCGCAAGTTCAAAGAACAAACTTGCGTCGGTGAACCGACCGATCTTTGTATAATCGCTTGGGCCTGCGTTCACGATCCTATTTCCTGGAGTATAAGAACCATAAGAGGAATTTACGAGGCATCCAAAGACTTAACTTTCGACTCTTTGCTGACCGCAACTGATACCAACCCTGGGGAAATGATTGATGGCGTTTTGAATGAATTCTCGATTGGTAATTACTACTTTCAAGCTGTTTTCACTCCGCTTCACCATGGCAAGCTATACGCGTTGGAAGGTTGGAACTTGGCGATGTCGTTAAAGAAACTCCTGGAGATTCCGATTTACAGTGGTGCGATATTAATCTGCGACAAGTCTCACATTGGAATAATGAAAAAAGGCCCTAATCATTACGCTTGGTGGACAGTACCAAACACAAAAAACTTGCGAATCATAACGTCTAGGATTCTCGAAGATTTCTTGAAACTTGTGATTAAAGCTATTGACACGACTGAGGAAAAAGATTTTGTCATGAGAATCGTGACGATATCGTATGCCAAGAAATTAGATCCTGATTGTAGTGATATGCATGGTCTCCATGAGTCCGCAGTTCCAGCTGCGTCTTTGGCCCAGATTCATCGTAAAACGTCGCCTCCATACGATCTCCAAGCTATATTCCGACCTACGTTGCCCAATCCTAAACCAATATTTGTTCTTGGCACCGTAGCACTCGAAGGTCGTGACATTGTTACCGAACCGAAAGTAAAACGTTGCTATCACGTTGCTGTTCTATCGGTAATGATTAAACGTGACATCGTTCAGAGTCCAATGCCAGCCATGATCGATCGAGTTATCGAAGTTGCCGACAGTCTCTATCGGGAATTCGACGAAGCTAAATATCACACCGAGCACATACTTCGAAACGTTACACTCATGAATAGAATTTTCGATTTTCGTGATCGTGCCTCGTCATTGTACGTCTTTAAGATCCACCCGATTACTGGTAAAACAGATTTTTATTCAGTGGTTAGGAAACAAGTTAGAAAATATTTTGTCAAACATGCCGATGGTGTAATCCAGTTTACCAATTGTGCCTATGGATTTTGGTATTGTCGAGGCACCAACGCTTATTATTACATCGATCCTTATCCCTGCAACGCCCGAGGACGAAAGGTCGAAAATGGTGGAGCTGGATGCTTGTGCGTTTTTTCTTCGATCTGCCAAATGGTTAAACAGTGGTGTATAAATCGGTATCAGGACACAACTGGATTCTTCATTCATGAAATACACGTGGAATCCATCAATGTTCCACCCTATGACAAATTCGCGGAGGATCCAATGTGGGTTTATCTTGATTATCAATGGAGCTTTGAACACTCCATCATGCCCAATAATGATTGCTCGGATAAACCTAAACGAAAAAGAAAAACGGCAGACGATTTGTGCCAAGTGGAAAAGGAAGAACGCGTTAAGCCAGCGTGGAACAATTACGCTATCGAGGTGCCAAGCTTGATCTATTCAGTTTGGGGCACAATAGGTTCTTACGACGCCAGATTTGGTGACCGGGCAGGAAAGAACCGTGACGCTATCTGCGTCGCTGTTTTGTCGATGCAGTATTTGTGCCATCCATCGCGTTGGGGCGCTGCAATACTTGATTCCGCAGTCATATGTGGCGACACTTACTACACGGAGAGTATCAAGAGTTCGGCTAAAAAAGGAACTAGATACGAAAATCGGTTCAACCTTCAGCCGTGCTTCAAGGTCTTTCCTCACATTTGGAGGATTGAATTTATGGCAAACATCTGTGGAATCTTGTACGGCGGCAGAGAAAGACCTGATTTAGCAACGACCTTGAAAATCGGTCTCGAAGACTCGCCTAATCTTGTGTTACAGTGCGACAAAGTAAGTCTCGCTGTTTTATCGATCGGTAACGATTTCTATGTCGTTGATCCCTGCTGGACCGGTCCACCACTGTTCGCTAAAAATCACGGTGCAGTTTACGGACTTCGTTGCCGAAATATGAATTCTCTCGTCTACGCAGTCACCAAAATACTCAACACTAATCAAAGACTCGAATTCCGTGTCACACCGATCTCATTGAACTTCAGCCAAGAGATTTGCAAGTTCACCGATAGACGCAAGTTGATGAAGAAAGAAATACTTCTTGATCCAGTCGGCTACGAACCTGGAGTCGCTGATGGACCAGCCGTACCTGTTTCCGGTGCAATTGTACGGCCCGCGGAAGATTCTTTCTTGTATTACCGAAGGGATTTGAGACGTGGCATTTTGTATGGTTCCGAACTCGAAAACCCAACCCCACAATCACCGATTCCGACTATGAGTTACGAAACCGCGAACAATTGTATGATTAGCACGACTTGGCACTTGAACATCGGCAAAGAGAGAACGAAAAAACGATCTTATCCACCTTATGATTCCACGATCATGCAACGAGATCCTCGCTATTGCACGACCTCAAAAAGTTCAACTATCGACTCAGCTAAACCTTGTTCTATCGAAGAAAAAATTCAAGTGTGCGACGATTATCCAAGAACTGTTGATTTTGTTGCGGGAAAATACGCCAGACAGTCCACCAAGATCTTGACCAGAGGGAGAATCAAACCGGAAATACCGCTCACTAAACCACTCGATTGCATTCGAAAAAGGAAATTTTTGATGGACGCCAGTCGTCGTGAATTCAACAAATGGACCAAGGAAATGGCTGATGAAGCCTACAAAACTCAAAAACATAGAGTTGTTGAAACCGAAGAGGAAACCGACGTGGAGAGCAGTCCGGGCCTTCGTGACGATCACGATGAAGCAGCCGATGATGGAGACGAACCAAAGCCCGAACATCAAAGCGAAGAAATAATTCTTTGAAATAATACTAAAATTTACATTGTTAGAATGCAATAATTTTATTTATTTATTATTATTTCATAAAAAATTAGGGACACTCAAAAAATAATAAATTGATAAATAGAAACAATTATTTTCGCTGCATTCCAATGATGTAAAGTTCAATTTTATTTTTTATTTTCATCGAATACCATGAAATCATTGAAATATCAAGTTCGTGTATCATTAGTCATTTTATTGATTAAAGTAAAGAGACATACAAGAAAAATAAAATAATATAACTTATTCTTTTATCGGACGGTTGAACGAGACGTAAATTCGTCTCGGTTTTTTTTTTTTTTTTGAGATAACCTTAAAAATTGGATATTCTCGATGAAAATTGTACATAGTAAAATAATTATAGTACAGTAGGAATGATGGTTACAATGAGGTGTTTAGTGTGACGTTTTGGTGTGTGTATATATATTTGTTTTTTTTTTTCAAAATTTTTCTCTCATTTTACAATCTATTTGAATCGGAATGATATTTTAGTTTCGAAATTTGAGACACTTGAGAAAAGCCTTGAAAAAAATGTAGAGATTGACTTATTTAACTATTACAAGACAAATGATTGTTCGACACATTTTTTAAAAAGATACATATCGTATTTGCGACGTAAAAAAAAGTTACAAAAAAACAAAAATCAACGACTCTCTTTTGGTTTTGTTTTTCGAGATCTTCTATTCTAAAATACGAACTAAGGGTCTCGTTCACAAAATTATACACGAGACCAAGTGATTCGAATGTCCGTTTGGATAGACGAAAGACTTCGTTTTTTTTTTTTTCTTAAATCTTATGGAAAAAGTCACGCTTTGCAATAAAAAATCAAAAAAATTACGAGGTAATCGCACTCATAGTCAAAGCACGTTTAGACACACGATTGAATATCATTCAATGGTCTTCTGTTTTTATCTTTAATTAAGTACGTAAATTCTTTTCTAATGTATCTAAATCGAACAGCCATCGTAATCTTTAGCTACCGTTAATAATATTTGCAGAAGTCAATTTATAAATACTTGGTGAACAAGGTTTATGAATGAAAAAAGTGTTGCGACGTCTGTAGATTGTCTTTGTTGTTTACCAAAAATCAGTACATCAAAATTTCGTCATTTTCAGTGATAATAAGCCAACGAATAGTTTTTTTTTGTAAATTTAATTCGACCGTTTGATTTCAAGTGGTAATCACAGCAAAAAACGATGTGGAACACATAATTAAGCAGTCATTAAATATTGTAATTTCGAGCGTATTAGGCACGTAATACTTTTCAATTATCTGGATTTATATGTAGAGTTCGGTTTAATCGTTAATACAATATTAATATGAAAAATTGACAATCTTTCAAATATTTTATCGGAGCGAAATATTTCGATGAATTTTCCTCTTAATCTTCAAAATCCATTTTTTTTGTATTTATTTTCTTCATCGAATATCCTTATCGTTATTATTGAATAACTTTGATAATAAATTGCACCGCTCGCAACGGCGTAAGGCCGTTTTTTTTTGTTTATTCATTCAAGGCTGGTCTAAACTTTTAGAGCTTTTGTTTTATAATTTTCAACCCGAGAACTTTGCGAGTCATTTTTTTTTAAATCTACGTTTACATTTTTCTTTTGTTTTAAAATTTTGCTTATTATTAATATTTGAGACGTTATTTCGAGGTGCTCGCAAGGATGGAATGTCGATTGTCAACCAGTCAATGAAATTATTTATCAGGGGTTTGAGTTTCGTCTCCCTCGGCTGGTTTCGTGTAAACTATCTCTGCATACTCGGTCTTATCCTCGTTTATGCGACGAGGAATGATTCCCTGTTGTTGTTGGGTCAGATCTAATTCGGCGTAAACTATACCACCCTCGCTCGAAGGGTTTGCTCTTTGGGAATTGTCTCCTGATTCGCCTGTCTGCACCTGTTCTCACACAAGAATGTTCCTAGTTAATTCAAACTACAGTATTTCAAATGAAATATGAGTTTTTTAAAAACTAATTCACAAATTAATACAAGATTGTAAATTGTCCGAAAAATTTGGACAATTTTACAATTGAACTTAAAATTTCGTCGAAAAAAAAGAAATTCATATAATTTCTTGTTCTTTAATAGATATATCATCGGTAGGTATGTGACAAAAAAAATGTTGCAACTGCATCAAAGATAAACAGAATTTGAATTTCATTTTCGAAAGTTTTTCTCAAATTAATATGAAACTGAATCTTTTTTTTATTTTTTCGTACTCAGAAAAGACTGATAGTTATGGTTTCGTATTGATAATTATAAAAAATCATTCATTATTGTAAATGGCATGGTTTTGGAAAATGTCTGTATTTTTTTATTTACCACCGGAAAAGCATTTGGCTCATTTGTGATGATATTTCCTTGCGGGATTTAGTAATTTTAATGATTGTTTAACCAATTTCTGGAAAATGTTTAACATTTTTTATTTGTGTTTTTCAGTTTTCGAGTCCCATTAGAGGGGACATGAACTGGATTTCATAAAATTGAGTGTCATTCCATTCTCCTGGATTTTTTTGATTAAATAATAAAAATTACTTCGTCAAAAAATTCGTAATGAGATCGGAAGAGCACAC
>JABSMR010085657.1:0-32043 GCA_018902295.1 Dusona sp. PSUC_FEM 10030013 | reverse complement strand
ATTTATATAAATTAATTTGAAATACTGTGGCAATAATGAAAATTCTCATATCTACAAAACGTTGAATATTTTTTCATAAGTTGACAGTCTCATCCTTTGTCACATTATTACTGTTGTTACTTATTAAAAATGTAAGATTAATATTGACAGAGGGTGAAAAATGTGTATTGAATATAACATCAAATATATTTTGAGCCTAAGAACGGCGAAGTTCTACGAACACGTAATATCGCATAGAGAAGGAGCAATGGAAAAAGAAAATTTCATTTTCCAGATACGACGACTTCAATTTATACGCAAAATATCTTTACATATATACGTATATGTATAGATTAAGGGTTGGTTTGTGTCGTTTCCACCCCCTTAGTGCGCGGAGACGTCGAAAGAAGCTAAATGGGATGAGGGCGTGGAGGCTTCGCGAAGTTAGGATGGAAGGAGACGTAGAGAGTGAAAAAGGACGCGGACGACGGGGTGGCGCAGTAAGAACTGTGTATATTGAAGATAAACCACCCCATTTGGGTTCACTCTTGCTCTCTCCCTTTTTCCCCTTCGTCACGTGTGCAATGATCATTTTCCCTGAAAAAACACAATGCAAACTGTTCCCTGTAAATAAATTCCATTCAAACATAATTATCCAAAAGTTTGGACGTACGATAAATATTTGTCGTTTTGTCCAATGAGAAACAAGCAGAAAAGTTTGAGAAAAACATTCGAATTTCACTGTCACGAAAACTTTAACAGGAATTCAGTTTGGAAAATTCACCAGAAATCGAGTTTTCAAACAAATTTATTTTTTATGATAAATACTTTTAATTAATTACGTTTTTAATATTTACACTTTTTTCTGATTTCTACGTGTATTTTAAATATTAATTTTCACATAATTTTGCAGGCAATGTAAATCACACATTATAATATTTAATGAGATTTTCCACACACTTGTTTTCGGTTTATTTAGAATATACACTTTCATTCACCACTCAAGGGACAAGAACTCTAACTCGAGATTGAGAAATGAATGGACGAGTTCGAGAGAAAAAAAAACACCATACACCGAGCGTCCAGTCGTTTTGGCGGACTACTGACCACTCGCTGTTGCATCCGCTGCAAGAGATGCATCCACCAACACAATCGACGATCCTTTTTTGCATTCCCCTCATGGTACACGTGAAATATGCCCATACTCGTGGGGAATTGTGTACGTGTGGGTTTTCGGAGCATCCAACGAGAGAACAGCCTGGTGCCACGTAGGTGGAGCCAAATCGTACGTAGATGCATTCACGAGAGCATCAGCCACCCAGAAGCGGTGAATAATTTTCGTTGTCAACGTGTTATGAACACTGATTATTTTTATAACCACGCACTCTCGTAATTTTTGTATTTTTTTTAAATTCGGTGTTAGACAAATAAAGGGGTTTTTATTCAACTAAACTAATGTATCAGAAATTAGTCACAGTGCTAATTGAACATTCTAACAATATAAAGATAGTCGGTGTTTTGTTCCACATGTTTGACATTGAGGATAAGAGTTTAATACTTTTTTTTTATTTATTTAGATATATGATTTTTTATTAAACGATTTTCATATCTTGAGTCGGTTTTTTTTTCTAAGCTATACAATACTGTACTAAAATCAAATGATGAAAAATGAGGGAAATATTAATTTTTTCGTGGGTGCGTAGACAAAATTTGAAAAACAATTTGAATTGATGAAGAAAGATATTTACGCTGTACTTGCAAAGTTTGTTGACTGACTCGTGTTGTTGCTCTTCAACGACTACCGAGGCAACCCTTTCCTCACGTTCGAAATAATCTTTTTTTTCTCACCCATACCCTCTCCAAGTCGCTCTCATCGTGAATTTTTCTGCCCCACCTATGAATCCCTTATATTATATGCATGACGATCTCGGATATCGAACAAAGGTCGTGAAATAAATAAAAGAAGTTCGAACAATGCTGTGCCACAAAACAAACTGTGCTTTCATCTTTTATGGATATTTCATATTCGTATTTTTGAACTTAATTATTATTTCGATATTTTTGTCACCATAAAATTAATGGTTTTATCAAGAAATTATAAAAAATGATTGACATAATTTTTTTTGGATTAAAATATCATTAATCCAGCGAGATTGAAAAGCAACAAATAAAAAACTTACTTAATCTGTTTTTTCCATCACAAACACGAATTTTAACGTGTGGTGGACAGGGAAATTCAAACGAACCAACATATATTTCTGGGTCTCCAATGGATGGCGTCGCGCTATAATTGGCTTTGCGTGCCTGTATGTTCTCGCACATCGTTCTGTAAGCCCTTAATTACCATAAACTCCTGCCTGCGAAATCGAGATCTCTTTCGTCACACGCATAATTATAGACGTTAGACAACCCCATAGTATTTTTTACTTCGATAATGTGAACCAAAAATTTCGTCTTCTGAGTCAATTTTCTATTTCTCTCCCATCCTGCGAAGATTGTTTTTTTTTTTATTCCAAATCTGTGAGCTAGAAAATTAATTTCAAAGCCTGAGACAATTTTTTCTGGCGTTATTGCTCGCTCTTTTTTTTTAAATGCAGATCGGATACGGGTAAGGGATTAAGGTGCAAAGGCACGGGACGGCTGCACTTTTGCCAGCCTGAATAATTTCCTTTTTTTTTTGAACACCAACTATTCTGTATGTTGATGCGAAAGTTCTCCCTCTCTGACGTGCAGATGTGTCTCGGCTCGATAAATTAAGGTTCGTAATATGAAACAGCACAAATGAAAAAGTGTGTCGTATTTACGTACAATATTAAGTAACGAATTTGAGTGTTGAAATTTAGAGTATCGTTAAACTGCTGAATTTGCTTCCTTTTTCCAAATAAATACGCCGTTTTTGAAATCGATTGAAAAATCGTAATTCATAAAGTCAACGGATGATGATGATGCTTTTCGAATGTTCGATCGTGTACTTTTTTATTGCGAAAAAATACAAACCGTTAAGTTATTTCAACAATCATGCACGGACATTGTTGAGACACAAATAAAAAAATTGTACGTGATTATTCTTAACAATGAAAAAGATTAAATGAATATAAACAATTTGTGTATGTCAATTATTTCTTCAAAGTAAAACTTGCAAATCGGTTTAAATTACGCCAAGACCTTTTATATCTGAGAAATTACAACGTCCACTAAGCGAATGGTGTTGAAGACAATGTGACTAAATTACGGGGTCCGTCAGTAGTTAAAGGTGAACGGCCTCCGGGCGTGTAAACTGAATTTCTCGTGTGTAACTTTGACCGTGTACTTTATCAATTTGGAGTTCACTAAATTTCATCTCGCCAAAGGACACGTTGCTTTTTCTCCATGTTTGTTTTCCGACGTTCCAAGACTCTTTGGAGTCGTAAAAAATGTCTTCGTTCACGGAAAGTTGACCCTTTTTTTGTTCGAACCACCGGTGGACGTTGAAAGGGTTTCGAGGAGGGAAAGGGAGAGTGTGACGTGATGAAACACATGAAAGAGGTGGAGGATGAAGGGCCGAGGAGTTTTATAAGAAAGAGAGAGAGAAAAAGAGACCGGCAAAACGAAAAATATAACAAGAGGGAGAAAGAGAGAAAGGAGAGAGAGAGAGAGAGAGAGAGAGAGAGAGAGAGAGAGAGAAAAAAAAGAGGAAGAGGACAGTGTGAGTAAGAAAGGGAGACTGTTGAAGCGTGTGGGAAACCGGCCTCTGCTACGATCTATGCAAATAAGACGTTTGAAACCTCAAGGGGCTGATGGCGATGCAAAAAATGCCAACATTCACGTGGCATTGTGTTATACCCGCTTCCCTATAATAGGCCAGTGTGGCATGAATCTTATGTAAATCGGGCGCGTCAGAGCTGCCTTATTCTCGTCTTTCTTCTTGTTTCTTCGGTACAACCCATCCCTCTCTTTCTTTTCTTTTCAAACCACTGGTCATACCTTTGGTCCGTAACAAAAAAATCAGATGAAGTACTTACTGGCGGATCTTAAATTGTCTTCCTTTAAGATTTATCACATTTATCGAAAAATATTCCATTACCTTATTTCCTTCTTGACATTAAACACACGTTGAGTTTATTTGCGCAATCATCGATTGCGACAATAGTATTCAAGTATTTGATTAATCAGTTTTTGTTCATTGAAAATAAAACGAAAAAATAATGTATGTAAAATAAATAAAAAAGGACTCTAAAAACTGTTGAGTTATTGCATGCAATGCTTTATTTATTCTGTCCTAACTTTATCCTGGGGATTACAAAAAATTACGAACAACATTGATATTACAAAACTTCTTTTTCTTCGAGATAAGCAAGTTTGATTTCAGTTTCGGGTCCAAGACGTTGTCCAAGTTCATCGAGCACTCCAGCCTGGATTTGATCAACGTCTTCGGGTGGGCAATAGTCATCCTCGCTGGATCTAAGGGAGCCAACAACAGAATAAATAACTAAAACTCGTGCCAGAAATGCTCGTTTCTTCCTCCTTGGAGTTATTGTCCTTTATCGCTCATCTCACGCGCTTATGTTTCTCACGAGGAAATGAATAATAATCGCACGGTACTATTTCCGGTTCGAGGGGCGGTGCGAGGCAATCGTAGGAGAAAAAAAATGAGGCGTGCAAAAAGAAAAAACAAAATGAAAAACACTTTTTTGGCCCCCGCAGCGACGACATCCGGCGGCGGGCTTCGGTCTTTTTGTATATACCTTTTGCAGTATGCCCGTTACCGGCGGAAGCGGGGGTGCGCGAGAGATGAAGAAGAAGAGAAAGAAGGAAAAGTAGAAGACGCTCAGGCCTCGTCGTATATACATTTATGTGGGTGAACCGAGGGGTTCACTGAAATCGATTTAACGCGCTCATCGCCAAGCCGGAAGTCAAACTTTTTTCTCCTGCTCCAAAAGATGGCGCCAGTAGTATATCCATTCCATAAATTTATTCACCAACTTAACAGTTTTCACATTTATAAACAAGAAATATGCTTGCAATGGAAATCGTTAATTATAGTCTTTATTTGTCGGTCAGTAACTCTCAAGTTATTTTGTCTCAAATTGATAAAATTGATTCAAATAAAAATGAGTCAACATTTTATTAGATGACATCCAACGATTGACGCAAATTGAGTTTGGAAACCGTATTCGCTCGCAAAGGTAAATTAATTATTTTCAATATGCAGAATATTGTTTTTTGATGTATTTTTCTCTAGATTCCATCGCAGTCATCCAAAATGAATGACGTTTGGCAAAACTGTAATTTTAGTGTTCAAAGACTGGTCGGTACTTTTTTAGATATTTTTCCTATCAATAGGTTCGTCAAGATTTTGTAGAATTTGAAATTTCGTAGTGACTTCAGCTTTTGGAGTCGACAATTGGACTCATCAGATTTGTGGACATAAAATTTTGTAAAGCGATCGAGACTCCCATCTGTCGGTGAAGGTCTCAACTTCGTCGTGCTTATTTAGTTGGGTATGGGATACAGGTTTGTGCACCCCTATGAGGCAAATTCAACCCCCTCTGTTTACGAAGTCGAGTATGGGAGGGGCCAAGGGAGATTCACCCCATCGGCTAGAAACCCACCCCTCGTTCTCGGCTACAAAACCCACCCCGTCCTGTTTCCCTTACGCACCACCCATTTCGATTGACGATTCGTTGCTGTGTTCAGGGCTCAAGGGACAATGTGTTTGAGACTACTGATACTATAAAATGTTCTCAACCTCGTGCTCACATGGCTCTGTGTTAACCAGATATTCAGGAAACAAAATCATAAAGGGGTCGAGAACTTTTAATTCACTTTTGTAAAAGGAACGTTTAATTTGATAATAAATCACTGTTCCCAAACCTTCAAAAGCAATCCAGAATTAATACGACATCATTTTGTTATAATTGGAACAAATTCTGTGTAGATTTTCCGTTCCGTAATTTTTTAATTCTTAGCTGGTAATTTTTTTTTAGGAACTTGAGACTAATTTCGAACATTTTTGACTCATTAAAATGGTATCATTATTTAGGTTTGATAATTATGGAAGAAAATTTCACTAAGCAAAAAACATATTTCGAGCCTCGAGTTACTTCGTTAATGGCAATTATGGGTAGAGGATTGAAATCATTTTAAATTAAATATCGATGACTGCACTCACCGGGCGATCGTAACGATGGTCGGTGGAGCTGGAAGAGAAGCTAGAAAAACTCGAAAAGTTCCGGTGATCAAGCGATTAAGATCGTTCTGACTGGTCACATGATGTGGAAGATCGGTATCGTCTCGAGTGCAGCCTGCGTCGTGGACGTATGTCCAATCGATTTCTGATTCTGCATAAACCTTCGTTACTTCGTGATAGATACGCTCGACCGCTTCAAATCTTTAACAAAAAAAAATGGAAGAAAATGTATCAAGTCCAGCAATATGGATAAACAAAATTCATAAATTACATTTAAATAATGATATTAATTTCATGTTATGAAATAATCCACCAAAAATGGCATTTTTTAAATGCCATTTATTTATTTTTTACGTCTCTGCGTATACCCTTTCTGGTTTTTGAGAGCCTATCCCATCGCTTTAGCTCCATTTTTGCCCCCACTTCACTAACTTTCAATTTTTGGTGAGATCCCTCGAGAGTGTTGCCCACAGCCATTCTTTCGTAATGCACTATTATATGATTTACTGAATTTCAGTTCAAAAACTCAGAAAAACTGTCACCGACTCAGTGATTAATACGTAAGCTGGTGCATAACTAAGCGATCATCCATCCAAGTAGCGGCTTTGCCTGAAGCAGCTTAACTTGGGAGATTGCCAAATCCGTGGAAAAAAAAATTAATCTCAGCGATGCGTCTTCTCGCCGAGAGCCTCGCTAATTCACGTTTCCGAGACTTATCTGAATTCTTTCCGAGAGTCCCGTCGAAACTGTTTCCGTGACTTCCCAAAAAATCTTTGAAAAAGTCTTGGCGAGACTCTCGGAGAGAATTTAGAAAAGTCTCGGAAACGTGAATTGGCGAGACGCTCGCTGAGATGTCTCACCATTTTTTTTTTGCGCGGGAAGTCACACACCGTCAGCATACCCATCACCGTCGGTAGACCAACGTAATTATTTCATACTTATAGAAATTTATCTTGATCACGTGACTTGAAAAATTTTAGTTTTTTATAGCTTTCTCGTAAGAAAAAAATTACGAGGGTATAAGTTTGCGAAAGAGATCGGGGTAAAGTACACCGAGCTCAGTACTCTTTCTTGGTAAAATAGCCTCGAGGGCCATAGGAGCTCACAAAACAGGTGGATCCAGTCGGGTGTTAATTAATATTCAGAGGAATGAGGAGAAAAAATATTTTTCGTCGACTCCGTCTCTTCCCTTTGCCCGGAAGGTACATGAGGTGAAGCGAGAATAAAAAACAAATAAAAACGGTAAGGATAAAAAAACAAGTTTACGTACGTGGACGTGGCACAAAGAACAGTTGTTTGCGGGTCAGTGAGACACTAAAATGGCGTACGTTTTAAAAAGGAAATGAAAATAAAAAATGGCCACACCTGGCCAGAATTATGCACATTAATCAGATAAACGGTCATAATGTATATTCGTTTTTTCCAACCATGTCTTATGGAAGTAATTAGTTCATTAGCAGTCACTCACTTGTATAGAAATCCAAAAAAATATATATATTTTTTTATTAAGCAAATACATACAATGAAATGTTATTTCGAGATTGAGATCGAAAAACAGAAATCAAAGTAGTTAAACCCAATCGTCCCAACCATTCATTTCGTGACGTTCCTCAAATTTGTAAAATCCAAGTAGTGAAATTTCAGAATGAAGCAACATCGGACTGTAGATGAAGGAAAAATATTAGGAAACGTATAGAGTCGTCGATATCATTATCAGTCTATAATTGAACTAATGAAAACCGTTGAGAAATTTTGTTTCCTAAAGCCTAAAGCAAATAATTATTTAATGTTTTGGTAACGGTTTGTTGTACCAAAACAATAATTTATTCTTACGTCGACGTTGAACAGAAAAACAGTAATAATTTCAATGTTGTGCATTTTCTAGTCTGGGTGGCCCAGATTCCGCTCGTTAGTGATGACAGTCTGCGATGTACGAAGTATGGTAAACGTGTACGGGCAGGCAAAGATGATTGTATTAAAAAGCAGAGTCATGCAGAATATGAGTGAATGAGAGTCCGGAGTGTAAAATCAGTGAGTGCTCGTAGGACAATGGGTGAGCTATGGTGAAAAAACACTAGATAAATATGCCAAGTATAATATGTATAGGTATGGAAAGAGAGAGAACAGAGAAGAGTAGAAATGGGGACCACTACCCTCATTACCGAATAGGGATAGGACCCCCGGTGTATTTACCGATAAGGGGGTCGTATGCAAATGGCGTCGGGCAAGACAGAGCGAGAGAGAGTAAGAAAAAAAATGGCTCGATATAGGTGCGTAGGGAATAATACTCGCGGGGATAAAGAGGACGAGGGGGTTGAAGGGGATAATTTTTTTTTGCGAGGCTTTTCTTTTTCGTTCTTACGACGACGAATCACCGATGACGAGCGCGTACCAATACCTATATATATGCTACCTGAATTACAGAAGCCGGCTGGTATAATGTAACGTAATCAGATGATCAATTATTAAAGCCCGTGCAAAAAACAACGAGGGTTGACAGGAGAAGAGCAGGAGCGCGTCCATATATATAACATGCAATATGCCAGTCCGACGAGAGACAGAAGCGAGTTTCGAGGGTCTTAGAAAGTCGTTACTACCGGTTCATTTTTTTTTTGCACCGATTTTTCTGACACTGGCCTCGGGGCCAGTGTATAAAAAAATTGAGAGAAATAGTCCCACGGTTCTAAAGGCTTCCTGTTCTGCAAGAAAAAATACGTCCTTGCGCGATCTTATATCCTTATTGGTGCTCGAATTTATGAGGAAATGGCAATGTCAATGAAACAATGGCAAACAATCGCTTCACTTCTTTGTATTATATTTTTACTTCGAACATTATTATTATTCTTATTGTTTTATGTTTGTAATCCAAATGGCTCGGACAGATATGTAATTGTTTAGCTAGCTATAAATCTCGTAAATTATTTATAATTGCAGATATTTGTGTTTTGGCAACGTATTTTTTTGCAATGTTAATTTCGTAAAATTGGCACACAATAAATAATGTGAATATAAATAATTTGATTTAATGACAGATCAAATGAAATAAATATAAAAATGAAACAATCGGATTACGAAGTATTCTAAATTCGTTTGAAAAATTCGCGTTGAAAATTTTCATTCGACCGGCTCTCGCGACATTATTTTAGTCGTTAATAATTTTTTTTTTTTTGCATAAATGTTAATGCTTTTTTGAAATGAGGCCTCTTGGAAAATTGATTTTTTCTGCGGATGGGAATAAAAATCCAGCGGGCTCGTTATGCACGAGATACCCCTTGTACATAATCGCGATGTTCATTCCCGATGTACGCCCATAGGAGCGAGGAGAAAAAAGATCGGTAACCCGATCTCCCGTGCATTGTCTCCACGATGTCCGGAATAAACGCGACAAGCGTAAGGAATAGGCCGATAGAAATTTGCGCAAGCATCGTTACCAACGTTACAGATATGTATATTATATTCAACGGTTCGCTAGTATAATATGAACATATAATAAAAGGAAAGTAAAGAATGGAAGATAATGAACCTCAAATCGCACAGACAGCTTCTCAGTTTATTTAATAACAATGGCATGTTATAAAAAAAGACAAAATGCAATAAACCGGAAATTTCCCTCTAAAAAAATAATAATTCGAAGTTAGAAAACACGAGAATAAAAATATCTTCATCATAAGAAACAAAAATTCAAGCCTTTATCGAAGCCAATTATGTACCCTTTGTAAAAGTGTTAAAATATTTGGAAAAAGTTCTGCTCGAGAACGTACTGAATTATTTTTATACATACTTAATTTTTTGATATCACTTATTTTCATTTTTTTTTCACATTAATTATATTTCGTTTTAAAAACGAATCAATTTGAAAGTCTTAATTTATTATAATTACTGATATTATTTTGAGAAAAGAGACTATCCGCCTTTTTTACGCTTGAGAGCACATGATGCACTTGAAAAATTCTCGCTGTATACCTGTCGATAACAGTTAGCACGTGGCACATGTAGAAAAAAAAAACTCGGCGATTAACTCCAGCCAATACAACAGGTAAAAAAAAGATATAAAAAGGTTCTCTCTGTGAATGATCTGGCAGGTATCGAAGTGAGGGGGGTTCCGAAGCCAATCAATAGATATTCATCCCCATCGAACCGTATACCCGGCGGCAAATGTGCTTGCCATTCACCGGAATCGGTGCATTCAGCTGCAACCTGCATCCATCGTAACACACGTCGTTAAATACAGGTCCTACTGTATGGGTACCGCATTATATTTATTTGATTTCTGACTTTCGTACCATCATCGATGTTTGCAGGTACAGGCGTGAAATAGAAACCTACATTTACTTTTCCGAGCTTAATACTGAGCTATTTCTATAGGTGAAAAAAATCATTTTCACAATTGTTTTCAATATTGAGAATAGGACGATAATTACATTATTTTTTAAATGGGTCGGGCAATTTTTATTTATAACAAACCGATTAAACTAACATAAAAATATGTCGTTTTAATTTAATATTTATTTAATTATTCACATTGCGGAAAGTCTCTTAAAATAGAATTTTCAACATTATAGTCTGTTGTTTCAAATATATAATTGTTTATTCGTTTTGTATTTTAGAAGAATAACTAAATAGAAAAACAGTTAGTTAGAATGAAGTTTAAATAATTTTTCACGTTTAAACTCCAACCTTGCAAACTTGTGAATGCCTTTGAATTTTATCAGAGGGTTTGTAATAAATTGAAGGTTTAAAAAAATTCATTTGTAACATCCTATGATCAAGGAACACAAAAAAGAAATTTATATTTTTTATAAAAAAAAAAAAATACGAGTTAATAAAAGTAATTCTTCATCGACATTTCAATTTTTAGAGAAATTATGCAGCAAAAACGTGAGCAATTTGAAAAAAGAGTAAACTGACTAAATTCAAATGAAGGATTTATCGTGGCCGTCAATTATTCCACCTAATTCGAATGTCATTTTATCGCTCGTCGTTTGTCATGGAAGAAAATTTGAAGCGAGAAGATTTGTGCACAGAGAAACACGACGGGTTACGACGGGGTCGCGAGACACGGTGGTTCCCGTCGCGCAAAATTAGCATTCGTCTCGACCGGCCCGACTTAATTAGGTTACATGGGCCGAACGGGTTCAAGTTCACACGCTTCATTAGAAATTCCTTCGGGCTATGGTGCAGCACAGGCGTTCAACAGTTGCTTATAAATGGAACAGTGTTTTTTTTCATCTTTCTCATACTCGTTTCGCACGTACACAAATACATAAATGTCGGTATACATGTATACATGCATATAATAAAATATTCTTGTCAAGAAATTATTCGTTTCATTCTCTTTCCATTTCTTTTCTTTCTTTTATTATTTTTTCTCGACTCACATTCCGGTTTTGGCACTGGCATCCAGCCCAACATCAAATGAAATTAGAATATCATTTTCACAAGCACAAATCTTACGACACGAATTGTGCATTCCTTCCTTTTTACCTCCATTTATTTCGAGGGTGACATTTAAACGGTATGTTGTCATTTCTGTTTTTTATTTCAACATCCCAGGTGTCAATGAATTCCTCAAAGTAATTGTAACTTTTTTTTTCTGTACTACGAGTGAACTATCGTTATACAGGAGATTACCATAAAAGTGAATAATAATTTTAAATGTTTGCACAATTCTACAACCATAGTAATTATCGATCTATACAAAAACGTTGAGACACGCAGCTGAGAAGACAATACAACCGCAAATAAAATATCATCTAAAAGGCGAAACTGGGAGTTCATCAAATTATTTCTGGCAGATTAAAAACAAATAAAATTTCTTGGATTCTATATTAGACGTCCGTCCTTCAATTATCTAGAGCGACGAAGCTCACCAATGGAAAATGAAGTTCGAATAATGCGAGGAAAAAAGCTTTCTTTTTCTTTGGAGTAAAAAACAGAAACTTCGGCGATTTTTCCTCGATCGCAATACTTGCATTGACCGTGTTATAATTCCGTATGATTATCGAATGACAATTAATGACTTTCGTTAACCCATTTGTACCTATCAACAGACTTTAATTATGATACGTTCCATAGTTTGTTATTATTATGATTCAGGTTTTCGCCTCAACTTGATTCGTCCAATTAATTCTTTCGCACGAGGTTTCTCACTCACGTCTACGTCGACGGTGAGTCGAATGGAAAAAAAAACTGAAGTTGGCAAGAAGCCCTGCGGGTAAAACTGACTTTCAGCCCCGTACCTTTTAGTATGCAAATACCTTTTAGTGTACCCCGGAGTGCCTTTTCCTTACCTGCAATTACATTAATTCCGTAATCTAATCTCGAATCAAACTATCGGCTCCTATTATCGTGATAAATTTTTTCCGGTAGCCCGGCACAATGAAGAATTCTTCGAGCAGATATATTTTTCTGAGCACATCCTATCCTACAGAGAAGCAAAGGACTTTCGAGCTGATGAGAAGACCCTCAAATGGACGATCATTCATCCGCTCCATCTCACTCCTCTTTTTCCACTAGCCCCCTTACACCTGAACTATAATTAAAGTTCTGACCTTGAATTCGTAATATCGATCAAATTGCAATAGGAAATTGTTATTATAGTCTAGACTATCTCGTTACGTTATCTAACCTTCTTTGATAAAATAGTCGATTCATTGATCCTAGTAAATAATAAAACTAGGAGGATAAAAAAATATGGTTCACGTCAATTTACACTAACAGGAATATGGAAAATTGTTGTAACAATTTTAATAATAAACCTAAAAAATTCATAATAATCTTTATTCTTTAATCGATCGTTCAGATATTGAGAAAGAATAATGTCATAATTATTATTAGTATTTCCATTTTTGAGAGGTGAACAAATAGCAATTGGAAAAATCATGCTTTCGTGTTGATCCTTTAGATTCAGTGTGGTGTTTTGGGGTTGAATACAATAGAGCATCAGAAATGTATGAATCTTCGTAGAAAAAATAAAAGAATTGTCGAAAGAAATAAAAACTTAAAAGGGTAAGAAAATGGACAATGGAGGATATGAGAATGAGAGGATGTCGAGCGAGATCTTTTGCCCGTCAGTTATATCACGTAGTCCCATTTGTCCGTGAGAAAGAGAGCATTCTTTCGTACGTGATCTCGCACGTACAAGTGACGAATTAATGTGTATCTCGAGAAATGAATGTATAAATACGTCACTGTATTATAACGCAACTGTATCTTGGCTCATTCTACAAACGAACATTTATTATTCCAGCTTCATAAGTAAGCGCATGTGTGTGTGTAGAATAAAGACTGCGAGAAAAGAATTCTCATTCTCTTTTGCATCGTAAAGGGTTCGTCTTGTATTCGTGTAAGAGAAAAAAAATTCTCAGGCATGGACGGACGTGAGTATGCAAATGAATCAGTAGGGGAGGGTGATGGAATCTGGTACACTGGCAACCCTTTTTTCAACAATTAATGCAACAACAGCAAGAAGCAGTTCAAGGAAATATTTAATACTAATCTTGTGCGGCTATTAATTCGATTTTCTCGTTCTGGGTTCAACCTTCGGTCTTATTATCATCGCTTGTTGCCTCCATCTCAACTAAATTACCAGCGAACTGAGCATATCCGGGAAGTAATATCAGAACTCCGGAAGATACGAGGCTGGATTGAGATTCGAGAAAAGCCCACCGATGGACCCCGACCTTATAGACGTAGGAAAGCCCCCCGGAAGATGAAAAAACGACACATTGTCATGCCCATATGGGATCCTGTTTAACCAAAGGGTCTAGAACAAAGAGTAACCTATAAAAAAACTGAATATGAACCAGCCATGCTCTGAATTGCGAGATCAGCTCGTTGATGTTGATTCATCGTTTGCTTGTGTGCTACACGGGCCTCCAATCTCTTCTGGTGGGGATAGAAAAAAACAGGCCCTTCGTACCAGTATTCTTGTGCCCAACTAGCGCTTCTCACTCACTGCTCACCTCAGTCTTCATCCGGTATTAGAACATTGGAGAACCATCAGTTTTAACATTATTCGCGCTCGATTCGCGAACGTGTCTTACTTACTTGAAATTTCGTTTCGTTAATATTATTTTACAAGTAGTATTATAATCATAATGATAGTGATAGATTAATGCGTGTTTTATCGATCAAATTCATCAGCTTATTTTTCAAATTGGATATATAAATCGTTTTAACGTTAGTAAATCTTTTAAAAAAATGATATTCAGTGATTAGAGACCAATTTCAAGTCCAATTAATATTTAGACCATTGAATCTATTTTTTCAATTTTTTTTCTGGTTCATCTTGATACTAAATCATTTCGTGCAAATTAAAATGAACACCAAATATTTTATGCGTTCTTTTTGTGCATTTGTCAAGGAGAGTGTAAAAATCCGGTGATTGGTGTGAAAGCAATTGTTGTACTATCTACTCAAGTTTGAAATGAGTGGAAATATTTGTTCATGTTATTGTTATTCTTGAACAGAAAAAATGTTCGAAATTGTGCAGAAAATAAATTTTCTTTTAAAATACAAATTTCAAAAACATTGAGAGTAATTAAACATCATAATTAGAATAATAATTTTCCGATTGTAATCGGACAATAGGGATGATCTCAATATCTATCACATTCGATATAGTTAATAAAACGTCCCTTTTGATTCTCGATGGCCTACGTGGGAGATTTAAAAATGGCTGACAGTCGTGTAGTCGATAGGGGGCGAGGCTACATATAGGGGTTGTATTTCAGCCATTCGCATAGAGGATAACTGATCTACGTCGAATTTCACCAACGCGAGTGAGCTCAACAAAACACCAAGGCGTTTTTTTTTTTCTGTTTCCATCTACGTTACTTAGGATTTAAAAAATGGGATATTACATGCGTTAGTGTCAGGCCATGTTGGCTATGGAGTTTCGTGTACTGGTGAAAATGCTCGACGAGGGTAGGACACCCCCGAAAAAAGCTCTCTTCCAGAGCCCAACCCTCACGGTCGATCCATCTTAATATTATTATTTCATTCCGGGATTCTATCGGCGTCCCTTTGCTTCTTCTTTTCACTGTGAAAAGTGCCTCGTCGGTCTCTTCTCTAAGTTTCCAACTGACGAGGAAGCTGCGACGTCTAATCGTGCTAGCGAAAGCGAGTCTTCTTCCCTTCTTTTGAGCCAAAGCGGACCCATCTCGCTGGAAAATTCATCCCCTCCCAATCTATCCTCCCCCTGCTTTCTCTTGCTTGCGCTTCTTTCTTTAATACACCCCTTGGTTCGTCTCTGTCGTGCAGACTTTTCTCCTCGCCTCCTTTTTTCGACAATCATCCGCCCATACTCTCTCCTCTCTCCGCCAACATCGTACACGTTTCTTTCCATCTCGATCTACAATACCCCGCGCATCTCTCAACGCAAACCTCCCCATCCTTCCTCCAATCTTCCACCTTCCACGAGGCACCGCTTACCATCACTTACGGATCAATAGGGTATGGAAGATAAACGCACTGCGAGGGGCGACCTGAGTGACAGAGAGAACAAAAAAAATGGCGCAGCTCGGCATCGAACGAGAGGGAGAATTTTGTCACCGTAGAGAAATTCGAAGGAGAACTATAAAACGACGTTGAGAAATGAAGAAAATAAAAGCTCTGCTCTTTCGATTAAGGCTAGCTCAATTTTTGTTTCATTCTCTTTTTCTTTCACGGAAATGGCTGCTCCAGTACTAAGTATCTGTTTTCCTTAATCCATGTTTAATCACTCGGAGATATCAGTACGACATTTCCACAGTCATTTTACGTCGTTTTCAGCCACCGAAACATATACTTAACTTGTGAAAGAGCTTGAAAGTCGGGCAAGAATTAAATTCGCGTAAGCGTTTTTTTTCCAGCCCTATTACCATTTCTTTATCTTCGTTGTGGTTTTACATTCATATAGCAATTCAAGAGACGATGAATTGATCGAACAAATCGATTATTTTTCATCTACCCCCCGGTTTTCTGTTATGCTGATTTTTGGAAACTATAATGTTCATACAAATATTAATAATTAAAGATTTTAAGATTATCAAAAAAAGTTATTGTGCATTATTTTGATATTTTGGCTTTCGCCATTTTTGAACTTTCATTTTTTCTTGCATCCCTAAACGGGCAGATTTTTCGTTTCTGTAACCTTTCCTCTTATAAAACAGTCGTTCAAACGATATCACAATTCGGGGACGTCACCGCGTCCCAAAAATTCTTTGCTAAATCGATAACGACGTGTACATATAGATTTATACGTATGAAAGAGGACGAGAGTCAATTTGGTGTGGAAAATCGATTCTCAACTGTGCTCGTGCAACATGCAAGATTATTCGTGAACTCCGGATATTATCTCCCATATCTGACTCTTCCCATTCGCTAAAAAAAAAAAGTACACAAAATATTTCAAATGGCAGTAATAGTTTGCAGCTTTGCCAAATCTCAGAGGTATGATCGAATTTCATCGGGTAGATATTTTCTTACACGATAGTTTTGACCGCATTAAACCACTTTTCCATATTTTCTTCTTCAATTTTACTATTAAGTTAAAATATAATACAAAAACTAAAAAATGAAATGAATAAAAAGTTTCTACAAAATGAAAAAATGATTTTTAACTTCATCATTAAACGTACCACGATCGGTCAAAGAACCGTTTTTAATACGGGGCTTAATAGGGATACACAAATTGTCAGTACGTTTAGTGTTACTGTAATGAAATAATTGAATCAATTTATCGAGGCGTTTTAATAAAAAATATTTTCAATTTGCTCAAGACGTTTTTCACATTATATTCATTCATTTCCGTTTTATCGTTTACTAATGCTCGAGGCAAAGTACTAGAAGTAGATATGCATATACAGTGCATATATGTATATCGACTCTAACACCCTCCAGACCTTTCGAAAGAGAGCAGGAAATCGTTAGGCGAGCGACATGCAAATTTCTTGAAAACTTCTCAAACTAGCGTTCCTGCTTTCACCCAGGCTCTGCATAAGCGATGCCGCCTTATCTGGACCAAAGAAAGAAAACATAGAAGAAAAAATCTCGCGAATAAGTATCGAGAGCGATAAATTTGTATATAATATTCGATTGTTAGAGAGTTATTCTCTCTTCGATTGTATCAAGAGTTTATTTTATTCGGACAAAGCAAAAGTCTCCGACAAATTGCGATGGAAACAGTAAACAATGAAGAGTGTGAAACAGAAAATAAGAAAATCAAGTTTGAGAAAAACAGATCAGAATATCTTTGTAAAACTTTCCGAAACTTGCACAAGGATCATTTTTTTGGATTCCTTTTCAACCAAAAAAGGCCGTTGAATAATAAGGTTCAATGCGACATCCGTATTATGCTCATGATTTCGATAACATAGTACGAGTAAAAGAAAAAGGACAAGCGAGCTTGTTTAATATCGCAATTCGCGACGAGCTATACGAATGAATATTCATTAAATACATTTTTTCGATTTTAATTACATTCCCTAAGCGGATTTTGTCTCTGCTCGCGTACCATCCTCATCTTTCGTTTTTTTTTCTTCTTTATCTTTTTTTTAATTTTCATTCTTCTCCCCGTTACCTCAATGTTCTGCTATTCTTTTAGCGTGTGCGAGTTTTAATGAAATCCCCGTGGTACCACGAGCAGACATACCATTATTAATATCATCTCCCTCCGTCGGTTCCCGCAACCAACGTTCTGCCCTCTCATCTTCCCAGCCCTCTTCGCTCTCTGTCTCTTTCTTCCTCTTGTCTCACTCCAGAATTTCTCTTCGAGTGTGCGATAACGAAATACTTAGTTATTAATTTCGATGTAACGAAAAGTATCCCCTGGGATTTTCGTGATATCACGATTTTATTCCTTACCGTTTCCGCGAACTTCCCAACCGTGTAAAATCGGCGGGCGGTAACCTCAATGATATAAATACAAACACGGTGTATTAGCAACATCAATTCTCTTAGAATTAATCCTCTAGACCTGTTCGCAATTTTCCGGATAGATTCCGTTATCAAAAAAAAAATTTCAACAAAGCTTCCTTTTCAATAGTTTAAGTTATGTTAAGTTGTTACTTTATCGAAAGTACGAAGTTCCTTCCCATCAAAATAGATGGATTTTAAAAAAATTACACGTCAATGGACATTGAATTTCTGTTTTGAAGACACTGAACATTTCGCGCATTAGTGTTCACGGCAATCGTAAACCACCGGAGTGTTCGTCCGGAATAAGCCAATACCGTTGATTTCAATTGAAAAATTGGCTTTGCCTCGTCCTGGTCGTTAGCCTGAAGCCCCTGACGATTGCATTTTAGTCCTTCGGCGGTCTTTAATTATGATTTAATTTTCCATCCGTTTAACAGTCAATCCAGCCCTTTTTATCTCCTTATCCAAGGCGCTTTTCAACAAATTACGTGGCGACAAAAAAATTCAAGTGGAAATAATGGAAATGCACGTGAATCAAAAGTAATTGAAAAACTCAAACCCGACTACGGCTCAGAACGCTCACTAAAAAGATTTAAAAGAGTTATCTATTTTTCTCGCTAAAATTTCTACGAGAATGGCAATGGTACCATTGTGACCGGATACTATCTCGTTGCTTTTATAGAGTTTTACCCGAAACTAGAGTAATTTTTACTTTCGTACAAACTAAATATTGTAAATGACGAATTTTACTCGGAGAACAGATTAAAAGTTGCTTTACTCCCAAATGCATTTTTACGAAACCAAGTGTCGCACTTATTAATACCGCTACGAATTACATTTTACAGTGTAACAGTCAATTTTAAATCATTCAATATTCATTTATGCATGAATTTATGGATGGATGGAGTTGTCACAATTAGTACTATATAATGTCTACGGAGAAAAATTACAGTGCAATATTTTTAAAATCCAAGCGATTGATCACTGAAATCGCCGTGTTACTGTTAAAAAAATTACTGAGGTATATTGTCAATTTTCGAGCGTTTGTGTGCGAGTACGGAAATCGCCGTGCCAAAGTTTAAAAACAGACAAGAGTTTAAAAACAGGTTCAATATAATATTTCGAGGATTCGTGATTGAAGAAATTTAACAAATGCGACGACATGGTATCTCGCTACTATGCTACTATAGCCATATTTGTAGAAATTTTCGCACTGTGTACAATAATTATGTTTTCTAAAATTTACAACACAGCTGTAGGTGCACGCCATTTGCGTAGATCTTTACGTTGCTTCACTTACTAACGCGCGACTACAGCAGTATTGTAAATTTTAATAAAAAGAAGTATTGAATGAATGTATTTCGTGCAATAGCAATAGTAATTTGAGGCGGGCATCTTGTTTTAATCTTTTCAGTTGGCGTTTTGAGTCCGTATCGAGTTTTAGTATTATGAACATTTTTTGAATTTTTTGTTCCGAACGCAAACCATTTTGTATTATATTTTATTTTATAAATTTCACATGAAAATTTTGTTTCAACTATATCAGCAATTTTTTTCTTCATAAACATGTGGTTTATTGATGTTATAATGGAAACAAACAGGTTGACCCATCATATGTTGAAATCGGTCAAGTAGTTTTTATTCTACGAGGGTGTACATGAACTTTCATACATACATACGATGCTAAACACATAATCCTCCGAGCCCCGCTGAATTCGTGTAAAAAGAAAAAAACCTAAGGAGGTTATTTTTTTTTTTTTTATTAATTCTGGAAAGTGCTCAGGTTCTCAAACTACTTTATATTTTGGGTTGTACTTTTGTTTGTTAGAGTCCGCTATAAATTTAGAATTCAGAGTCAAAGGATCGTATTTTTTATGTGAAAGCATATGTATGTATATACATATGATCAAGCCATTCAAGGTCATACTATATTATTTCAGTACTTTTAAATGTGGACCCTTAGCGGGTGGATGGATTTGTCGAGAGATCTGGAAAAAGTGAGTGAGAAAAAAGCTCCGGTGGTGCGGAGGGAGTTAATGGAGGGAGCGATTCTCGAAGGTAGCTCAGGGGGGCTAGGGGTGTTGCCAAGGGCAACGCTAACGAGCTCCGTGAGCGACGTCAGATAGGGCCAAAGCCTGCCCTTCTCATGCTTTATACATATATATGTATGTGTGTGTGAACGCGAGTATATATGTGTTCTCTTCCATCGTACAACCTTCTTTTTTGACAATCCTCCCCCTCCTCTGAAGGCTCTTGGTGGTAGTCAGGAATAGTCGAAGCTACAACAGAGAAGAATATCCTCGCAGCCCCGTGGCAGAATTTACCGGACCACCCTTAAAATCTCGTGTACCGTATTCACATCTATAGGAAATATTCCGTTTTTCTTTCGTTTCGCTGTGAGCGTGCGATACATGTCACGGATCTTTCGTAAGCCAAAAGCGCAGGAAAAGCTCGTTATCGTCAGCAGATATAATAATATTGAAATAGTTGCTTAGAGACGTCAGGATTTTAGAAAAAAATAGAGGTTTGTTGGTTGCAGAGAAATTCCATTTTAATTTGAACTAAACATTTTTGTCGTATGCATGTATTTTTTTGGTTAATCTGCAGATAAATGAGATTTGAAATGAAACGAATTTTCATAACTATTTCCTATTAGGTTAATTCTGGTTCGGAATTGAGAGAAAAAAAGTTGGTCAGTGAGTCTAATAAGTCACGCAACTAAACTTCTCTCGTCCCAAAAGGATTTTTTGAAAATTGTTTTTGTCAAAAATATGTCAAATACTCGATAACCGATCAATTGATCTACGAAAGGAGCAGTGGCAATTTTATCTGAGGTTTAAAGATAACACAAAATAATGAAAAAAGTTTGGGTGAAGAGGAGTGAGGGAGAACCACGAGGGTTGAATTAACGGTAGAGTTTAGCGGTCACGGCGGGTGGCTGTGATTTCCACCCTCAAGCAGGGGTGGGTTAACGACCGACGCCATCGCTACCGTTAACTTGAGCTGATGTTTTCCCATCTTTCTCTTTCTCTCGCTGGGAGCCAATTACGCAATCAAGTAATTAGTCCCGGACCTGGGTTAACAAGTTTTGCCGAGTACCGCGACGAGCCTCGGCCCATTTTCTCCTTCCTCAACGTAGAATTCTACTCCTCATCCCTCTCCCGATTACTCGTCTTTTAATACTATATCCTACCCTTTTCTTCCACTTTCAAGCTTTTGCCCTCGCGTATCTCGACTTTGTATCTCATTTTTTCTTTTACCTTTTTTGTTCTTTGCTTTAACTTGATTTGTTTTGCATCTGATAAAGTCACGCTGAAACGGTACAAACTTTTATCGCATAATAATAATCTTACACTTGGTTCCACGCCAATTTAATGCCGTATATTTGGTAATGTTTAATTTTCACCCTGTATTTTCTATTTCAATGTCGCGTTTGATGGGGTTAACCAAGATTTTCCTTTTCAAAAAAATAGATTTAATTAAAACGTTACGAACAATAATTATCTGAAAAAAACTTTTAGTTAATGGAGATTAACATTTTTTGGGGCAGTTGCAAAATTTTATTTCCACAGCCACTGTTAGGGTGAATTTTTCTTACGGGATTTGGATTTATGACGCTTAAAAATAATTGCGATTATCTGTTGCGATCTATCTGTAAAATAATGATGTTTACATATGAGTATGGGATCGAAAGAATATGAACCTAATTTAATATTTTAATATCCGTTTGTACGGTTGATGAGGTTGAAAAAATAATTTTTTTCTGTCAGTTTTTTTCGATGAAAGATCGGAAGATTTTGGGGCAGAAGGAAGGAGAAAAGACGACGAGTCTTCGGGTGAAAAGAAGTACCGGTAAATTTAATTGGCGCCAAGAGAGCCCACCGGCTCACACTATATCGAGTTGTCGATTCATGATGATTCTCGGGACTGCTGAAAATGCTGGTATATTTTTCGTCAAAGCCTGGATGGAGGGTTTTGCCCTTGTGCCGTTTAAGGGTGGCCGGGACGGCGTTTTGAGAGTATTCGTTGCTCGAAATTTTTTCATGCGAATATACATTTTTTCATTTTTCTTCAATGCTATTATATGCTTCTCTTTCGCTCTCCTTCATTTTTTGGTCTTCGAGAGGAAGAGAAACGAGTGCGTTGAGAAGAGAAACTCGAGTATAGAAAGCGAGGCAACCAAAAGTCCCGACAAATTGGAGGTCGGCACTTGCGTCTCTTAACTGTTTGCCTCTTGGCCATGCCAAGCGAAAAATCCTGTTCGTTTGCTTGCTTATGTGTCTGTGAGAAGCTCGTAAAAATTTATTATTTTTAAATTACTCCAGGAAAAAAAACCGGCGCCCTCTGTGCTTCTCATGTACGCTTGATACGAAACTCACCAAAGAAGGTTCACACGCGGTGTAATTACAGTTACGTGATTTTTTTCGCCACCACATGCAAAAAACACACTAATTTTAATATGAAACGTTTTTTCTCTTCCTTCACCATTTTTTAAATCATGTACAAGGTTTTAAATAGGAGCTTTTTTTTATAACGTTTTTCGGTAAAAATTCTTGATGCCGTACTTCGATGTGTTGCTCATTGCTATTTCGCTATTTTGCTTATTTCTAAGTTGAACCTTTTGTTCCTAATTATGACTCTTAATTTTCGATACAATTTTTTTCCTGAGAAATTCTCATGTTATGCTCAAATTTGCTACGATAAAATGTTGACTGTGTAGCTGAAGATTTTTCCGAATACGTGTATCGGTTTGGATAATTTTAACAACGTCTACCCAAAATGGTATTCGGACGATGTGCAAAAGTTTGCGAGGAATATTTGTGTGCATTCATAAAATTTCCATTCGCAACTTTCCACTTTAAGCCACGTGTACATAAGAGGGTGGGGGATGGAGTCAGCGAATGAAATTATGGAGGCTATGGCCGTAGTGATCTGTGTGGATGTACACAAGTGATGTTGCCAACGCGCAGTGGTTGTGTAACACGGGGGGTTGGAGTAAATCTCGAGAGAGAAAAAGAAGAAGAAAAGGATGTTTGGAGGAGGAATGAAGAGTGGAGAAGGGAATGCGAGCTGGGTGAACCTTACTTATTGCTACATTTTAATATAACGACGGTATAACGATGCTTCGAGTCCGCACAACGTTTATTTCAATGCCTCCTATACGCGGGGTATAATACACCCCCGTGCTCCCTCGCCACATTTTCCCATATAACTCGAGCGATAGCTTTTCTGTTCGTCTCCATCCGGTTAACATCGTAGACACAACCGCATCTTAACACGAACAAAAACTGTGCGAGCTTGAATTTTTAATATCCGAGACGAGAATGTTGGAAGAGGGAGAGACAGCGAGAGAGAGAGAGAGAGAGAGAGAGAGAGAGAGAGAAAGAAAGAGACTGGCTAAAAAAATCGTTGCATGGAAAGCTAATAAAGGAAGCAACAAAAGACAGTAAAAAATCGTGTTTGTCGGTTTACATTGGTTGGACGTATTCTACTTACTCATGTAACGTCTCCACATATAGTTCATTTATTATCACGTACTTACATTTTTGTATAAAAAATTCTAATCATGTGGTCTATTACTAAATTAAGTTGATCTATCAGTTGCATGAGTGGGGGGTCGGTAACTGAAAAGTAGATACACGCTGTTCTCGGGAACGCTTGATATTCCGAGAAAACGGAGAGTTACACGATATTCTCGGATGAAAAGAGAACAACGTGTAACTCTCCATTTCCTCGACATGTCAAGCGTTCCCGAGAACAATGTATATCTACTTTTCAGTTATCGACCGCCCACTCGTGCAACTGATAGATGACCTTAAACGCTGATAAACATACCTGGCATTACACAGCCGCGTATTACGTATATGGGGCCTTAGATGTTTACATACGTCTCGGAAGAGAATCAGGTTTTTTCGGAATTTGGATATAGTTCTCATTTTTGGACAGTTAAAATACTCCTTTACAAGAAAAAGTAAAAAAGACATTTACGTATTTTCTGATTTGTTGCTAAACTCTCCACCATTCAAAGGAAAACAAAACATCGTCGCCGAATTCAATTAGGATTAATATGATTCATTAAATTCATACGTTTACACCGAAGTTACGAGTAAAAAATGTATCTGAGCCTCAAGTGTAATTATGTGGTAGCGAAATATTGTAATTTTTTACTTGCCGTCAACATTCCAAAGGATCTCGAAAAATACATGCTATTGCTATACTACTATTGTGATGGTTCGTCGTGCAGGAAGATATCAAAAGCAAAGCTCGAGGATGAGGAGAAAAAGGGAGACTGCGGTTGGTTCATTTCTACCAACGTAAAAAAAAGATTAGGGGCTTAGAAATATATAACTCGAGGAAAAATAGAAAGTACAGAGAAAAAATTACTATAAGGAAAATGATGAATCGGAAAATCCAAAGGCAGACTGTGAGCATCAACGAGTGACCTTTCTCTCTCTCTCTCTCTCTCTCTCTCTCTCTCTCTCACCCTCTTCCTCTCTCGATTATTATGACCGGCACAAAGCAATGAGTATACCTCTCGAGGACGAGACTCGTTCCTCATCTTCAGGATCCTCTCCCTCTTTTTATCCCACTCTAACTTTGCCCTCGTAACCCAACCTCGAAGATAATGCCAGTGCCCTGGGATATATAATAATCCTGGCAGCCTTTCTTCGTCCATTCTCCACTGTCTCTGAAGCGTCGTTCTCTCAAATACAATGTGATATTTTTTTCTTCTTAAATTATCTCCGGAGAGATGCTTTCCGATTTTTTTTGTTATTGTATATTTACATATATTGTAAAGGTAAATCCAGCTGACTGATGAGTTTTTTAAATTTTCTCGTATTTCAGTTACGATTATTTTGCGATTGAAACAAATTATGATGCAGAAATTATTTGAAAAAAAAAACGGTCCAGATCTGAGATAAATATTGGCATTAAAAAAATCAGGAATATGCATGATAATTATTTTTTTTTTTACAATCCCGGGGTATTTGTTTTTCCCTTTTTATGATTTACAAGATCGCGGCCCAATGCACACCCGGAATAATTCGTGCGAAAACCGTTGGCATCACGAAGCGAAAGAAAAAATAACAAACAACCCATCATGCTTCAGTGATGAATGTTTTTTGTTCCCTCCTCTGCCGTCCTTTGAATCTTCTTTTTATTTTTTTTTGTTCCCCAACCTGAATACTCGGGAAATCGCTCCGTCGAAGAGTGCGAAGAACTCTCGCTTTCTCCTTGGGCACATTTTTAGAAGCGATTCTTATAATGCCACCCTCTTTCCAACCTGGTCTCACGCGCCTTTGCCTCGAAGAGTCGGAGATCCATCTCGAGGGTGGGAAGATACTCCCGAAGAGGGTGCAAGCTTTGCCGCAAGCAGGCGTCCAAACAATCACCCCCTCTGAAAACGAGGGCATCCTCCGGATATGGAAAGCTCACGTATACCGAAATTCTCAAATCACCCTCACTTTTTTTTACCTCTGTGTTGAGTTTTGTTGTCGACGCCATTTTTTCCGGAATATTTATCTTGAAGATTTTAAAATATTCTGAATATTTAGGATATCGCATAATAGAAATAAACTTGGTTGCATAAAATGAAAAAAATGTTGCGTAATTGTGGGAAAATAATAAAGTTACTTTTCTCAAGAAGAAAAAAGTTAATTCTTATTTTGATTCCAATTTGAAAATATAGAATCAAGATGAGCACTATCGATACATTTTTAAGTCAGATTTCTTGGAGTTTGTCATTAGACAATTTTTCAAGGGGGATTAAATTGTCCCCGATGCTAAATACATTTTCCAAATTTAATACTAATTCGATGATATTAAATTTGGAATATCGGAAGCTTTGTGAACGAGGGATGAGGGTTTCACAAGCTTTGCAATCTTAATTTCGTCTTGTGCAGCGAATTCAAAGAAATACGCACACGAATACATGGCCTCTTGCCAGAGCAAGAGGGGAAGAGGAAAAAGAGCCCCCTGTATGCCGGCTTATTGATCAGATCACAAGTCGTTCGAGGAGCTTTTTCTCCCTCTCATGTCCGCTCTTTTCTCGTACCACTTTTTCTACCCCCGCTTTTTCCATCGAAGCATTAGCTAACGGCGAGAAACGGGGCATTTTTATTTGTGCGTCGTAGCGTCACTGCCACCACCCCTCTACGCTCTACTCCTGTCCTTCGCTACTTGGAACACACCCTACCCGATTTCACCCTCTTAAACTTCCCCGTGATACAGCGAGGGCACATGGTAACTTTTTTTTATTCCGTGGCGCTTTGCACTCATATATCTCGTTCTCATCCGAGTATCCACAGTCGCCATTTTTTTAAATTCACCCACATCACCCCATGCACGCGGCATAAAATCTTGTTTCATCGCGCGGTGAAGAAACACGTGACCCCGAATTATGACAGTATCAAAATGGTACTTGCTCCTCCGTTTTCTGCTTGCAAATAATCTTCGCTTACATTTCAAAAATCAGTTCAAAATTTTACGATTTTATTTTTACTCTTTCTTTTTTCATATCGTTTAAACAAACGTAAAAAAATATTTTCTATTCTCTTTAACGATGGATTCTTTTTTTCGAATTTCATTAGCAAACTTAGAGTGTTTGTTGAACGTTTGTGTGACATAAATAGAAACGAGCGTTAGAATGTGTGGAAGAAGTTCATAATACTTAAAATTTTGTTGAATCTTATTGGTTACTCTTTTCATTAAGCTTCTGTAAACTTCACAAAAAGATCTTTAATTTATTATCACTCTCGTCACTAATAATCCAAAATTTTCTCACCTCGCGGCAAAACTCACTGATGACCTCTCTTATTCTTGTCTGCTTTTAGTCCATACGAGTTCCCCGAGACCCGTAATATTTTAAAGTAATCACTGTTGCCCCAACTATAAGGGGTTGCACAATCCGTAGATAAATTTTTATATTTTTTATATTTATACTTGTAATCTTGAGCAGAAAATGGAAAAGTCCTCAAATTGTGAACTTTTGTAAAACGTAGTAAATATTCACTGCAAGAACGAGGTTAATTACAGTAGGCGTAGTCAAGTACCAAACGCGCGTGTATTTTATATCGTATTTTTTTTGTCAAACTCATTTTTTTTCGTTGTATTCAATTTATTTCGACAACTAACATTTACAGAATATTTACTAAATAATTTGATTAAAGTATGTCAATTCTGGACCACCCTGTAGACAAGCGATCAACCACCAAGACGTAAAAGCCTTTTTAATGTTCTGTAAAAGAAGGGGATTATTAAAAAAATGCTATGCGAAATGAGTTTTAACGTCAGCTTTTTCCTTCTAGTATACCCCCATAAAATGATGGTGTGTATATGACGTTATGGTTAATGGCTGGTGCATGCCGGCATTACGGAATAAGGGATATTGCTTGTGTAGTTAAGTCTGCTAACTGCTCGCATAACGCACGATAATCCGTTGCAAACCAGACAATAGAATTAAATTAATTAGAAGAATACACGAACGGTATGAAGCCGAGAAAATGTAGTTTCACGATTTATACATAGGGGTTAAATTAAACCAGAAGAATGATTTGAAAAATTATCATTCTTTTTTCGTCGTGATATGGCTTGTCAGACAATTGAGCAAACAATATCTTTGTTTCCCATGTTTTACGATCGAACATTGATATTTTCATTCACTATAGATTTTATCGGTTTTGGATTAATTTTGATCCAATTTCATTATTTTCATTGGGAACAATAATATTAAGTATCAAATATATTATATTCCGGTAAAAACTTTTGTAAGATGAATTCTGAAATGTAATATAATAATAATTTATGAGAATAAATAAAAATGTAATGCAAAAAAGCAACTTATACCGGTGTAAGCGAGAAAAGGACTTTTTATTAAGGTATATTTACTGAAGCGTTTATTTTTATATTTCAACGATTAACAAAGGAGCCCCATAGCTGGTAAGAGTTTTTCTTTATTTGTATAGATCCAAAAGCGTCGCAGATTTCATATTCGAGTAACTATATTTTGTTCGTCCTTATCGCAGTGTAATTATTTTGACCTTTTCAGAGTGAATATTCTTTTGGTTAGATGTTTTTTTGAATATAAAAAATGTTGGGCAGTGGAACCTACACTTCATAACGGCGTCATATTCGAGGACTATGAAGGACCCAAGAGTCTTTGTTTTTTCATTCGGGGGGATGGGAGGAGGGTATCTGTAAATTATTTGCGACGCCGGGGGGCGTGAAGGAATGGAGCTCGTTGAGGGTGACGCGGAAGATGGATAAAAAAAAGGAAGACGAAGCGCGACCGAGCGTGTGGATCGAGAAGAAAAGGACTTTGGCATTATGCTCTGAAAAGCTACATGAAACCCGGTTGGCTCACGCAAAACCAATGGAATATACCATGGAACGAGGAAAACGTCAAGGAGTAGTGAAAAAAATGGATACATACATACGGGAAAGGAAGGAGAAAGGGGCAAAAGAGAACAAGAGCATCGCCGTTGGGAGTTAGTTAAATAAGGAACAGAAATAAATAGGAAGGGAAGAAAAGAGCTCGTTAGGGGGTCTCGGAGAGTTTCTGAGTACCCAACTACCCCCAACTAACAGAAAACGAGAGAAAGGAGAAGAAGAAAGGAGAAGCTGGAGAATCAGACGGTCCACCCTCGTTCTCTCTTTTCCTCGGATTTTTCCTTCTCTTCTACGTCTCTTTCATCCTTTACACTGTTTTTCGTCCTTCTCTCTTTCTCTCTCTATCTCATTTTGAACGTCCCTTCTTCTTTAGTATATATATATACCTTTGCCTCATGACATTCGCTGTACCGAATGCCAACGTGCTTGCATCTACTATCACTGCGTATCTACCTCCCCCTTCGTATTTTCTCGCATACAAATAAACATTTTTCTCCTCTGTGAGCATATCTTTTTCCATGTCAATCATTAAGCTGGCGAACCACTGAGGTAGGAAAATCATCCTCTAACGTGAGTGGTATGGAATAAAAAGGAATTTATGTACGCAAAGATCTTTATCGTCGATCAAGATTAATATTTTTTTACTTAAATAGAGTTTGCAGTTGTCAATTTTCGAAACAAATAAAAACGACAGGCACATCTTCCGTCAACTGTACTTACTTGCTATTTGTTCGTAAAATTAATAAAAACAAACGAACGTGTGTGTAGATAACAAAAGCAATGAAAGCAAGCCTTCATTCCATTTACACGAGTAAGTGAACCTAAAGAATTCCTAGAAGTCTATTACCCTTTTTTTACCGGCCGCGTAATTTGTACGTAAATTATTCGCTTGCGTACACACCAGCACTCACGATGAATTGTTCAGGAATAACGGCGATGTGAGTTTCACCCTTTTTCGTCGCTTCGCACTCCGGCGAATCAACAACTTTAATTTTCTCGACTATTGGACACAGTGCTTGACTCATCGCAAGCATTGGAGAAAAATGTACTTTTTTTTATTTCGGGCTTCGTTATGGTCTGAAAATGACAATATTCCTGACTAAATGTAGAATTATAATAATTAATTGGATGTAAGTCTTAATAATGAGCATCCGTTGCCCATTATATAAGACAAAATTACAGACTATTCATTTTCTATAATTATTTTCGAATGCGTTGCACTTGCAAAATATTTTATTTACGCGGCAAATCTATGATGCATATTTTTTGGAATATTGTAATTAATAATTCAATTCTAAGTTGAGTCAACCAATGTAGTGAATAATAAACACTTTTGTAAAATATGTAAAACAAGACATTTTAATTCACTACGGAAATTGAGTGTTGTTTTAAAAAAAACGTATATACCTCAATCATTTGAATAGAACCGTGAAAAGGTAGGAAAAGGGAGGTATTTCGGTTCCTTTAATCTTGGAAATGTATCGCAGTTCATTTTATTTCGTATACAGAATTGTTTTAATGAGGTACGGTGTAATGTTAAGCGGTTGATCACTGTTTAACAGCGGAGAGTTTGAAATAAGGAATGAAACATTGCTTGAGGAAAGGGTAAACAGAGTGTGGAAGGGGCTTCGGAAAAAGGTGCACGAAATAGCAAGAGAGAGAGAGAGAGAGAGAGAGAGGGTGGCTAACAGTCACGAGCAATTGGTCGCCGTCATTCTGCGCCATTGCTCTCTTCCACGGGCGACGTAAACGAGACGACGGAACTGCGATTATACTCAGCCCCTTCTGAACTCCGCCATAAAAAAAAAGTAAAGAAAAAAAAAAGAAACACGAAAAGTGCCTGATTAACCGGAGCAATGTCGTGGTAAGTCCCGCAGGCCTAATTAGCACATTATTGGGGGAAAAAAGGGAGTATAAAATGTTAGGATGGAGATTTGAAGGGCGGGGGATTGGGAGCGGAGTGGTGGTTGCATTGATAGTCTGTATTTACCGGTAAATGGTGCATTTATTTATAAACTAAATGAGATTTAAATTTGCGGTGTTGAATTGTGTATCATAAATAGAGAGCAAAGATAAATTTGTGGTCGATAATACAGAGGGAAGATAAATTAATCGGGTAATCGAGGGTCGTAAATGAGAAATTCAATCGAGGGAGAGAAAAAAAATCGACAATCCAATCGGAAGTCCTGTCGAGGAGTTTCTGCGTGAATTTGCAACAAAAAAAAGGATTCGTAACGGTAGCCAGAAGCAAGGCAGAACTCGGCAGAACCAGTCTCTTTCGGACCTTAGCAGGAATAATCGAGTGTCGATCTCGTTTCGATTAAATTTGTACACCCTGGCGTCTACTCGGCAAATTAGCGTCTGCTGGTCGGCCTTGAACGATCCCGACTACGTATTAAACTATTGTGCTCCCTCTTTCGAGAGCCAGAACATTTTTTCTATCGGCAATAGGGTGAGTGTTTCAAGGATTATAAAAGTTGATACATTCACAATGAATTGCAGAATTGGTAAAGCTTTTTTATGGTACACCTTCATATACATTATTAGTTCTTTAGATTTTTTATATACATGTAGTTAGTTGATGTTCCTCAATGTTACCAATTCTTCGATAGTTGCGGCATCAAAGAATTTCCTGCAAAGATTAACTCTGCCTTCAAGAACGCTTTTAATCTTCGGTCTTGGCAGTTACAAAGACGAAAAACGGGATAAGTGGGTGGGATGAATCTTAAAATATCCCGAAGTCTGGATTTCTGATCATCATGTCCCGGAAAGATCCTCGCGAGAGAATATTACAACTTATTATTTTCTTGTTACAAATTTTCAAAAAAAAAAAACAATGGCACGCATGCCATTCATTTGTATTATATATTATAAATAAATCAGGGTCCCTAAACATTCGGTTAAAATCAACGATAAAAATCGTTGGTGCTCGAGAAAAAGGTTGGGGATCGAGAAAGGTGGAGAAAATTTGGTGAATGATAAATTATCTTTACGAAAATAAAAAACATTTCATGTCTGTTATTTTCTCGATCTAAACTTATATTATTAACAATTTGGAGTGAAGAAAAAAAAATCAATGGAGGCAACAGAAGACCTTTTGAAAAATACGCGATAATAAGTTGATTTCCATTCATCGTTTCTCAACGGCCATGTATCGCTCGTTAAAATAATTATCGATGGACAGCAAAGATGATCAAACGAATTCCGGCACATCCTCTTTCATGTTTATTTCTGTAATTGGCAATGGGAAAGACGAACATATCGAATATATAGGATGTTAATTGAAGAATCGTATCGACATCTTGCTACAAGACACATCATTATCTCTTCAAACAGGTATTTCCTTCGTGACGATAATTGGGATGAATTTGTCCCGTTTGTTCGATTCACCGGGTGAAGCGCTCTCGATTATCCGACGGCATTCGCAGCCTGGGCAGGTGTGGGACACAAACAACGCTGTTTATTACCACGCTATGAATAAGTAAATTATATACGTAAGAAAAAAAGCGGGTACGCGAAATTCAATAACTCATTCATATTTTTGTATATATATTTGTATATGAAATTAAATTACATGTTAAAAAAAAACTATAAATTTTATTAAT
>JABSMR010085656.1:0-21377 GCA_018902295.1 Dusona sp. PSUC_FEM 10030013 | reverse complement strand
ATGCGAGAGGACTGAGGTGTCATAGTGCATAAATAAACAGTTGTAATTCTCTCTTTATTTATTTTCTCTTTCCACGCAAATGTAACATTTTGTTTGTAAATTCCATTTATTCCCACTTGGTATAAATAATGCGAAGGATGGGCGTGTTAATGTGAGCGTGGATGGGATTCGTAGCCTTAGTAGGCACCGACAATGCAGTGGCTGGACGAGTGTGGTGGTTGGAACGGCGATGACGCATACACAAAGATTTTCCCTGGTAATCCACGAGAGCGGAGCACCTGCTGTCATTTGGATAGCATTCTGGGGATGGATTTGGGGAATCTCGGAGTTAAGAATCGGGCTGCGATCGACGGTTTGGCGAGAGCGAAGGGTTTTTATGATCGGAAAACTTGGCAATCCGGTCGTCGTTGACCGGTATTTTTTTTCTCTTTTTTTTCATTCGCCCAGGTGCGCCAATCGCTGTAACACACATTCGTACCCGAGAGCCTCGCGTATGCGGCTCGCGCGCGTGTTTATCGAGCTACGTATACACGTAGAGCACGTTTTACAGGCTTGCTTTTCTATAGATATATATGGGGGAATATGTGATGTATAAAATAAGTTGGCTCTCGCTCGCTCACTTCTGGCACACTGCGGGCTAGCGGGCGCGCGGGCGAACACTGCCGCCGTCGTCGCCGGTCTCTCTCCTCTCGCACGAGAGTGTGTTGGGCGTACGATCGTTCGTACGTGTGTGTGCATTCGCGGCGCATAGTGCACACAGCGAGTGCGCGCGAGCGCGCACTCGCAAGAGAGAGAGAGAGAGTGTGGGTGACTAGCGCTCGACTGCGTTCGCGTGTGTTGGCGCGAGCGTGTAACTGGGTCGCGGGTTCGACAACTTCAGCCAAGGCTGCAACAGCCAGTGGCTCTCCGTTCCTTCGTTTTTAAACTCTCGTATCTCTCTCTCTCTCTCTCTCTCGCTGTGCCACACCGTAGGCTATGTAACAGCTTTTTACGCCACCGACGTTCACGCTCTTTTTTTTCTTCCCCTTTTTCTTTCTTATTTATTCATATACCCGCTGTCTCGGGATTAACGGCTCGGCGGCATACACCCGGAATGACCGTTTTCCTCCAGTCTACAGAATCTCGGTTCGTTATTTTCGTTCGATCCTCAAACCGCTGTAACGAATACGCTCACAACGAGCACACGTAATGACCTGCCCTTCGCTCTGTCAAATTCGCAGCCCAATTTGGATTTTCTTAAAAATTCATTCGTACAGTTCCGAACTTTTAAACGATGAGATAATCTTTAAGCAGCAAACAAGAAAGGTGCTCTCGGGTCTCGTTCGCAACGATAAAAGATCGTGCTGTGTAATCTATTACGATATTTGGGGAAATGAGAGCCAAGGTGTTGAGTGTACGAACCGGGAAGAGTCGCGGTGTTACGTCTGCGGACGTAACCTCGACGTGATTATCGGCCCGCGACGCTACTCTTAAAGCACGCGGGCAGTGTCAATAATTTTTCCCATCCTCCTGGTCGTTCTCTCTCTCACGGCGTTGGGAGAGCGCGGCTGTAGCGCAACGCGCTTAAAAATAACTCCAAACTGAAATTTAATACCCGACGCATGTCGAATAACTCGATCTCGTACACTCAAATCCCTCCGAAAGTAGACACCGCGCGTTCGCTGCTCTTTCGAGTAAGCAGCTACATCATGACAAACTAAGGAGGGAGGAGCGAGAAAAATGTATGCGGTTGAAATTAGTGCGACCAGGAGCCAAGATCATCGTAAGCTTCGAACAAAACCGCGGGTTTGACTGTCGCGGATCGATTCTATAATCGGTATATTAATACGAGAACGCCGGCGGTTCATTCATGAGACACGTTCCAACAGTTTACGTTACAAAGCATGCACTCGCCCGCTATGTATGTCACGCCGATCGATGTACAACGAATGGGCAAAAGAGAGTATCGATTCGTCTGTCCCGATGAACAGCGAACGTCCCTCCGCGCGAGTTTCTTTATTTCTCATTTTTTTGTGTCTACGGCACTGACGATTTGCGTTATTTTTTTCGTTGTCACGAATCGACTTTTTTTTTATTCACTGACGACGCTCGTTTGACGCCAAATTTTACGATCGAACCGAAATTCCATTAGGACACGGCTGTGACGGGTAAAAAAAAATCATTTGTTTTTGCATTTTCTCACCGTGAACGTAATTAGGAATTTGTGCAAAAAAATTCACGTCAAAATGTTGAAAAGTTACCAAGCTACAGACCATTCCGTGAAAGCGAATACGAACTAAAATGTTAAGTTGCGTTTTTCTCGAGCTATAATTGTCCGATTTGCAATTGGAAACAGCCAAAATTTTGGTTATTGCAGTAGCGATCGTTGCACGTAGCCATTTTTTCAAATTTTTTTTTCAATTTAGTATTTTTTAAGCCCTCGAACATAATTACAAATAAATAAAAATTTTGTCAAAATGAAACTATTTTTTTTTCAATCCCCGCCATTGTGTTATTTTTTCCGGGTAATTTTTTTATTTTTTTTATTTATTGTTTGGACGTATTACTGTGAAGTTATTGATCCGGTCGTTGAACCACATTTTTTATACAGAGAATCCATGATACCTGAATAAAATGATGAATTTTGATTTATTTTAGATAAAAATTTACACGAAATAAATTCATCGGATGCTTAATAACATACATTTTTTCCAAATCCCAAATAAATACGGTAGTAGAAAAATAAAATTCGTAAAAAATTGCCTTAAGAGGATGATTACTTTTGAATCATTTTTTTTTCAACGGAATCGTTCGCTGAAGATGAGTAGCGTTCTCATTCTTGTGTCGTGGATATTATGATCGACGCGAGTTGGCCTAACGAAACTAACATCATGACGCAAATGCGTCTAAATGGATACGTCTAAATTAACGAGCGGTGGTAATGAGCCAAGACTCGAAGGTAACACGTATGTGTATACGCGTGTCTGCACATACGTAACACTTTATTTTGTTATTCTTTTCTTTCGCTGGTTCGCGGGTTGCGCTTAGCGGGTGCGATCGTCCTCTCGCTCTCTCATAGAGGTCTCTAAACCCGATGGCCTACATACCCGATTGTTGGGCCCTGCTTCGGAGGCATTGTTCGTGCGCGAAGAGCTTCTTTCGAAAAGAGAAAGAGACTTGAAACGGTCACAAATACGGAGAAATAAACAAAAAAATGAACAAACAAAAAGAAACATTAATTACGAATATAAATTTTCTGGGCTTCTGAGCCTTCCGAATTCACCGAATCGCGGACTATGGCCATTGTTTTTTAATAAAACTGCCTTTAAAGAGGAATAACGAGCCTCTCCCGGTCTCGCGGTTACTGGGGCGGCCGGAAGTAGCCCGAGTTCCGTTCTCCCGAGATATCGACATATCTTGCTTTAAGCGAAGAGTCGTTTCCTTCGTCGTGTGCTATGTAAGTGAGAATACCCGAAGAAAACGTGATATACGTGTTTGCGGGGTGAGGTCGGGTGGAAAGGGCCGCTGTACATCGCGATCTTCCTATATATCTTTGCAATTTCAGAAACGAGCCTATCAGCTCACCCACCCGGTTCTCGCTCACTCACAAGCTAGCCAAACCACCAGCACATGCATTAAAAATATATATATTTGTGTGTTCGTTGCTGGCATCGATCTTTACTCGCTCGTACAGAGCACCGAGAGCTCCCACACACATGGACACACGCGCGAGACACCCTCTCTTCGGTCCTTTGAGCGAGAACGAATCTCGTGTATATATACGCATGGAAATACAAAAATATGTTAGAGACGGTTGTATGTACGCGGACAAGTATATATGTTCGTAACGGAGACGGTTTGGACTCGAATAAGGAATTCTTGGACTACGAGGCGTCTCTCGTGAAAATGCGACTGGTGGCTCATCCATTATTCTCTTTTTTTTGCGCCGTCGTACGTATCCCTTTTGTGCTTCTATTTGGAAAAAGGTTTTTCATTTGTATTTTTGTTCGGTCGTTTGGACTATTTGAGTGACACGCGAGAAAAGTCTGGTCCCGGAGATAAATAATTGAAGTTCAACTTCAGGACAGAATTTAACTGATAAAAAATCTTGCCAGTTTAAATAATGTGGAGAAACCCAATGCGCGATCGATTTCTCGTCGAAATTGTGATATTTATTCTAAATACTCCGCGCGTTTAGTTTCTCGTGAATGAAAGGAATTTGTGAATGGTTTCCGGCTTCGGTCACGTGACCTTACGACAGAAAACCGTTCCCGTAGGCGTGGGCGTAAACACACGCGGGAATTTACGGGGAGAACCCTTTGTACGGGCGAGTTGCACTTTAATTGAATTTTGTCGGCTGCTCTCGTGCGCGGCGGAGCGGGTTTTCCACGGTCAAACTCTGTTCAAGCCGCGACCATTGGTCGAGCGAAACAGTGGGTGGGGAGCGGAGATCGGATCGATTTTTAATTTTCATGTAATGGATCACGTTTTTCGGATGTTTTGGCCGGCATACACCTGCGCAGATTTGTGGAAATGGAAAAAAATAATGATGCTGGATACGAGCTGGATGCAGCGCGTTAATTCAGTGGATTACCAGCGGTCACCTTTGTCTGTAGTCGCGATATGAATTTATCCCGAGGCACGCTGGAGAGCATGCAACGACGGAATAATTTTCCGCTCGGAACTGCTTCGAAGTTTATTCAGGAATGCTGAGCCGAGTATGTGTATTTTTTTTTGCGCGTACCAATCCTTCGATGCCGCGCAGTACATGCTCGCTCGAGGGTGTTTTCTCGCTCTGTAAATTTATATTCTAGGATCGATATCTAAGCGCTCCGCGCTGTACTAGCCCTTGGTCTATTTCATGTATACATCGTCGACGTATTGCGGTATATAAATTTATCACGAGGGAGTGGCTTGAACGCGGGAAATTTGAAAGTCGAGAGTCTCCGCGAAGCATCGGAATACTTGCTCGTGCTCGACGCGGAGCTTTTTTCCGTGCTTGTATATAAAACACGCGTCTAAACGAACACGATGCACAAAGGGTGCTCCTGGCAGCTGGGTGTGGGTGGATATTGATGTCTCGACGACGATGACGACGACGACGACGTCGCCGACGACACACGAGGCTTTACTTCGCCAGCTGCACACGTTCTATCGATCTAGAGAGAGAAAGATACAGAGAAAGAGAGAGAGAGAGAGAGAGAGAGAGAGAGAGAGAGAGAGAGAGGCTGATGCAAGGCAGATCGAGAGTAACCCACGCTATACCGTGCCTTTTCCCTTCCTCTCGTCTATTCCACATTGACGTTCAACCACCCACCCCCCAACGCGCACCCTCGCGATGGAATGAGCGAGGAAGCGAAAGAGCGAGAGAGAGAGAGACCGGCAGTTCCCCGCTTCTGCCTACGCCTCCGACCCCGCTGTCCAAAGTGCAAGCCACCCTTGGAAGCTTCATTCCCAGCAGCAGCACCCTTTCTACCCTTCTGGCATATCCACCCGGTCTTTGTCGACTCTCTCACTCCCCGTTCGCGTCAAGACTTTTCAACCCTCTCTCAATCTTCATCCAGCACCCCAACCCCTGGAAACCATTCTCTTCAATATTCCCCTTGTCTTCCGCTCCCTTGCGCTCTCTCTCTCTCTCTCTCTCGCAACCAGCCTTGGTGCAAATATCACGCGCAGATGAAAATGTCTCGAAAAATGCCCCAAGCTTTCTCTTCGACCCTCCCTTTTCCATCTCTCCGCGCGACTCCCTCGCGAAAAATGATGGATTTGTATGTCTTGCGGAATCTTTGACAGAGCCCTATGTAACTTTGCGACCTTTCTACTGACAACATTCGTGTGATGTAATGTCCCCGGTTATTTTCAATCCTCGATCGAAATAAAGACTTTGTTCACTCGTGGATTTTCCCCTTTCTCTCGGCACATTTAACGCGATATACTCCGGTGTAATCTTTATTTTTACAATGACGAATGAGCGAAATAGGCTCCATCGCTCTGCGCTCATGGAAAGCACACAGTGGTTTGCGTTATCGGACAATACTCTACAGACTTTTCCGAATCGCGGGACCTACTTTTCAACGCGACGCACTTGGGTCGCGTCTCTTTCTTAGATACCCGAGTATTCGCACATGAATCAGTTAAAATAATGTTTCGAAGAGCGGAAAAACACTACGCGATCGGGTTCGGAACCGGCAGTATTTGAATGCCGAAAATGTTACTCTGAAAGTTATCGATCGCGAAAGTGTGCAGACGGAGGAAAACACTTGTCAAGTCTTGACGAGTGGGAGAGCAGGACTAAATTCCCTGAATTCCGGAAAAATAATATCGGGAAAAGTTGCAAAAGGAAATGTACCGCAAAGAAAGCTTCGATAATGCGCTGTACGCGTTCAAGAGATTTCTTCGTAAATCCGATTCGGAGAGTAACATTCGACAGCAAGAAGCCAATAATTAAGCTGTCACTCGCCGCTTCCTAGCGGCGAGTGACAGCCTGATCCTTCAGGAGGAGCGGCGTGATCGGTAATTCTTGGTGCTGCACAATTTCCTCTCGTGCTGAGGATACTCAAGAGGAATCGGAGGACCGAGGACTTTTTGTTTCTCGTGGCGCGTTTCTCGATGACATTTTATTTTCATACTTTTTTATGTTCTCTTCCAACTCGATTTGCCTGGCTCTCGAGGCTTGGCTTGGACCATTCGTTTTTTTGTCTTTTATTGCGGGTGAAAGCGCGATTATATGCGCGGCTGACGGCAACACCGCCGCGGGAGTTCATTGGTACCGTAAATTTTGGCTCGCGAGACCGGTCCAATGGTGGCAAGTGACAGAGCGAGAAAGAGAGAGCCAGCCGCGCCAAAAGCAGGAGAGACTCTTACGAAATTGAACCGAGACAGCGTGCAGCTGCTCCCGTGCACTGCTGCGATTCCGAATTGCTCTTCCGCTGCTACTTGCGCTGAGAAAATGATCGATCACCGATATATGACGGATTATGCACCGCAAAAACCTTCGCTTAATACCAAACAGGGTAAAAGTACGTGCTATTAGGGGAGCGGGGGTGGAAATTTTACTGGAATATTTCAACGTGCTCTGCTCATGGTGTGGAATGTGCTGTATCGTCGTCGCGATGATAAAATTGAACGGGTGAAAGCGCGAGAGCTTATTCCACTGCAAAATATAGAGGTGCGCGCGAGTTGTCACCCGGTTCAACGAATGCTGGCCACAGCAGGTTCCCCGTGCCAACTCAATTTAGTGATTGCATATTCCAGTTGGTCCTGACCAAAGCCTACTGAAAACCACATTTTGTTGGAAGATCGAATACTTTGTTGAATACGTTCAACAAAATTATTTTCGGAAATTAACCAAATTATTGTCATCTTAACAGTATATTTTGATGTTTAACGAAATACACTGTTTAGATTCAAGAAGATATTCGATGTTCTAAAAAAATCCATTTTTCAGTGGGGATTCACCTTTTTGTACATATTCTACATTAATTAAGGTTTCTAATAATTATTCGCGGTTGTCTAGTTTGGGCTTATCGTTGATGACGTTGACATTGTTGTTTTTCGTCGTTGTTGTTGTTATTTTTACCTTTAATGCTGCCCGATGATGTGTGAGGCGTTTGTGGGGCATGCGAAGTGAGTGGTAACGGGGAACCCGAGGAGTTCGCGGAGTGTTCCAGCTTGGAACTCACCGCGCTCCACATCTCAAACATGTTGAACGCCGTGATGACGCTCGTTGTCTTCCTCTCTTTCCTTCTTCGTCGACCACCATGCACCTTAGCCGCCTCCGTCCTTCGTTGAACATAAATATAACTTAACCGAGCGATGTCTTCCCCGCGTGACGAACAATTCGGAACAACGACACCCGAACATTGGCCAGTTTTCCTTGAGCCGAGCTAATTACGCAATGCTCTTTGGTCTCTGACGCTCGCTATACGATATTTTGCACGAGCATCGTCGGCCAATCGGCACCATTATTTTACGATTGATCTGAAATACATTTTTATGTTAAAAAAACTACTAAACATCTTTGCTCGCCCACTTTGCTCGCCATTTTCGCTCGTCTCTTTTTCCCTGTCCTATCGCTCGCGTCTCGATCTTTCTTAACCATCGTTTAACTCAATAATATCGATATTTGCTTTTCAAAGAGACCCGATAAAAGTAAAGGAAAGGAATCACCCGCGGACAATGATTAAGGCGCACTGTAAGTGCAGCGTATCTCATGAGACGCGACTTCGATATGTAGGGCACTATTTTTCTAACGGATTTCGACGGATCTTCGATTCTGTCGCGTTCGAAGGTTTTTTCCGAGCGAAAGAGCTCGCTCTCTCGCGGGTGTGCATGCTCAGGCCCAACAGCGACGAGAAGTGGCGAGAGTACATATCGCGAGGGTAAAAAAGTGGAGCGGCAAGGAGCCTCCGGCGTTTTTTCGAGTATGTGTGATCGACCGTGTGCGGCGAGTGTATCGCCACTCGAGATTCTCGTGAACGACTCTCGCTCTCTTCGGGAGGTACCAGCGAGAAACATTCGCCAGATTTCTGTTGCTATAATGAAATGTTTGACTGGAGGAGCGAAAGAAAAAGATGAAAAATTCTTCGAAAAAGTCTCGATTCCTCGTCAATTCCTAATAAGAGCCGCGTTTAGTCCTACGAAATCAGATAAATATTCGTATAATCGAGTACATTGTTGGAGAACGTGCGTGCATGCGTTTTGAGAGCAAAGCATAGCCCCGAGCTAGAACTCGAGTCTAGCGTGCTTGCCTCTATGCACACACGGACGCGATTGTATTTATGTCGTCGATGAAACAACCATTACGAGAGCTCATCAGAAGTTAACAAGATCCAAAGGATCGCTCTATGCATCACGAGAGTTCGTGCGATAGAAGGACAAGCTCCGTCTCGATCGTCGATTCTCCAAGAATAAGGAGTCTCTGATCGAAGCGTATGCTACAGGATGTTCTACGGCCACTATTTGAAAATGTAAGGAATGTTCAGGATTGAACGTCGCGTCGACACGTCTACAAACGTATTTTGATCAGGGTCCGTCCTGATGCGTACTTAATTATTAAAGTGAAAGGATCGGCGTTCTTTTATCGCGCATACTTTGCAAAACAGTTAGACGTAGCGCAAAAGTCCATAGGACCAATCTCGCAGCGCATAAAATTTCCTATAAAAAAGTCCTCAGCGGAATTTGTCTATCTTCGGCGGTTTAATTCTGAGAGCTGATTGAACTTTCATAATTAATAACTCATCAGAACGGAGCCTCATAAGAAAAAAAACGAGCACTTTTCGACCCGGATTTTGGTCCCGAACCGTCATCCTGTATAGATATATCGTCGCATTTATTCATCGCTTGTATTTTTAGAAAGAAGCATCAAGAAATAAAAACTGCAAACAAGGTGATTGTTCAATTTTTAATGAAACCAAGTTGGATTGAGTCGTTTCGACGTTTCGTCGAAAAAAGTGTGTTCGTCATGACGGAAATGCAACGGTGAAAGCAGCAGGCTTCTCGCGGATTTCTCGCCGCTGTAGCAGCAATGCCAATACCACTTTTGGGTGGCTGCTCCTCTTTAAAGGCTGCAGTACAGCTACGACAGCGTTGCAAGCTCGAAAGCTCGTTGCGGGGCGCGCGGGGAACCGCACTCTGCTATCGAGCGAGCCTCCGAGAGTGAGCCAGCAGTGGCAAAGAGGGAGGAAAGAGGGAGCGTGGAGAGTTTGCATCGAGCGAGTTGGTTGCGAACTCTCGTCACGGTGAAATAGTCTGCTGGATGGTCTTGATTCGAAGAGTTTCTTGCTTTTGCGCCTATATGTCTACCAATTGTTCATGCGCCTGTGGAATCTTTAATCCCAAATAAAAATTGATTGCAGGACCGAGTATTCGTTTGGAAAATGTTCGCTGCTTGCACGCCAAACGCAAGTTTTGCTCTGCCCTGACCACGTGGTTCTCTTCGGCCTATAGTCTCACTGTTTATTTTTTAACACCTAGAAACCAAGCAAGTTCGAGTGCTAAGCGGTAGAAATGCTTCTCAATCTTCTTTCGTTTCGGTTCGAAATAATTTAATTCGAATATTTTTCAACTGAATATGATTTTCGTTCGAACGGTTTCTATTTTAGGCTTTTGGAATGTTTTCTCGACAATTTATAATTTTGAAGATAAAAGCCGGAGGTTCGAAAACAACGAGAGAAGCGGGGTCGATTTTTCCTCAACTTTTTTCATCAATTCGAGGTCTTCGCTTTGGAAAAGTGTTGAGGGGGTTCATTTGGAAAGCAGCCGTTTTACGTGGAGTGTAGATTGATCGGGCGGGGGCGAGAGTGGGCCACGCATGCACGTACACGACCCAGTTAAAGTTGAACGAATCGTGTTGTTTTCTTAGTCATGGGGCGCCTCACGCACCTCATCGCGGCGAATTGATTTCTCCTTAAGAAAATAATTGGAGTAAAAGCCGACAGCAACGTGCTCTTGGGCCCTTTTAATAATTGGCAAAAACAAATCTAAAGCCCTTTTCTATTGTCGGATTTTTCTTCGCCTCCAAAGTCTGGCTTGAAAAAATATATATTTCCACCGTTTCCGAGCGCGTATTGAGGATAAATATTAGAAAAAAGATAAGAGTTTGCGTGCCGGGTAATAAGCCGGCAGTAAATTGTAGGGTAATGTAAAAAGTATGAAATTGAAGCGATTTTGGCGAAAGTAAGCGATGAGACGAGCAAACACGATATGAAATAGCTTTGGTTCGATGGAGAAGGGGCCGGGGCGAGGGGGCAAGTATTGCGAGAGCACGGAAGCGCAACGCCGGCGATTCTCGTGCATCGTGGTACTCGCACGAGCGTTCACTCTCCCCGTCGCTTCGCAGTTGTCGCGTATGAATTATTTTCGCCGTGGGGGCATCGCATCTTATTTAGGTCGTGTACACGTACTGGCTTTGCACACGTACACACATGTGCAAGCTTCCGTGTGGATGTGTTATAATATGCGAGTGTTGGCTCGGGTATAGAGTTCTCTACTAGATTCGCAACGTTGTTGGGACTCGAGTTCTCGTCGCATCACGGAAATAACTGCACGACTCGCTGCTATACACCGAGCGTCCACCCTCGAGTCCCTCCCTCTCTCGTCCTCCTCTTTCAACCCTCATTTCGCCTGGTTCTATTCGCTTTTCTACATTGCACTCGCGTAACCGAGACTCGTCGATCGATGCGACTCGAAAATATGTGCCACGCGACTTTACTTCATATTATTTTTATTTCGCCTCGCTAATTTCCCGACGAAATTACGTTGAATAACAGATTTATCATTCTACTTGGGCTCGCGCCGAATTCCCGCTTTATTGAGTGTGGAATCGATGTCCTCTGCAAAACCCCCGTATAAACACTCGAACTCGAGTGCGAATTAATCTCCTTTCGAATCGGCCACTTCACCCTTACCAATTTTCGTACTATCTCATCAAAAGTTCCCATTATTATGTTTTCAGCGACAAATTCATTTTAGCGACAACAATTTCGACTAAATACTTCATTAGTTTATAGTTATTGTTCGGTTGAGAACCCGCATTTACTCGTTCACGTGCGTGGTGTGCGCGCGCCTCTGTATGAGTGCGAGGGAGTGAGAGGGAGAAAGAGAAAGAGAGCGAGTGCCGCGCGCGCGATATGTTTTTCTAGTGCGGTTAAAATACACGAGAATAACGTATAACGACGCGTTTGTGTAGGTTTAAAACAAGTCGCGGTAGCGCCTTCTAGGCCCTCGGTTTACTTTATAAACTCAATGATATATCCACAACCGAAGAGCGGTGGTTGAATGGCCGATATTTAATTGCCCACTATTCTTCAAATCCCGTCGTTTATTCGGTAGCTAAAATATTTGAAAAGCAGGTCGTAAATATTCGCGAATTACGAGTCTGCTGCGCGAGCAGCGAATAAAAAGGACGAGCGAAAATGAGAACGTGTAGTGGGCGAGCGTGGATGTTTTTCCTATTTTTTATCCAAAGTCCAATAGTCATAATTGGACAAAAACCCACCAGGATGATTTAGTCTTCAATCCATTTGGATGGAACGATTATTCTCCGCGATGCAAAAATCGACGATTAACGCACGAAAGACTCACACGGCACTTTTTTTTAAAACAATTGAATAAATAATACAATCACAGATGAACAGCGAGTAGCAGCGCTCGTCGGGATTCGCACTCGACAAGGCGCACTGCTATTAATTAATTAGCTTTTAAATCGAATTAACATGTAGCACCGATCACAGCAGCGTCGTTCCACGCACTGCACTCCCGCGATTTACCACTCGGGGATGGATATCCCAAAAGATAATCTCCGGAGCGAGGGACAATCTCGCTTTTTCACCAAAAATTAATAAAACACGAGAAAAATATACATCTCCGGCGTTGCACGCGATCGTGAGTTTCAACCGTTGATTTTGTCACGTTTCACCGTATGAGCACGTAACGGGCCCGTATATCAGCCTCTTATCCAACATGGGACACTGCAGCGATTCAAAAACACAAGCGATAACAACAACAACAACAACAACAACAAGAATCATGCATTTTTCGAGGGGATAATATCTCACGAAATTTCGCTCACTCAAACACACTCTCGTCGAATTCACGTTAATCCATTTCGCCCGAACAATATCGATCTCGATCGTTTTTTAACCGGTAACAAATGAATCGATCACGATCGTTCTCCCGGTTGCCGAGGGGGCCAGCAACCCTCGGAAATTATCGGGATTTTTCTTTAGCACTGTTAGAATCGGGCCCGAGGGTGGGGCGGTCAAATTTTTTTTCTTTTTACATAAATAAATAATTGTTTAAAGGGAAGGCCCGTCCGAAGTGATTCCGCGGTGACCTCTTTGGCCCGTACGCCGGTTTGTTACTGACGGAGGAGGAAAAAATCGAGACGCTCGAAACGCGCGAGTCGCGGCTGGTCGAGCTGTTGTAACACTCGCGCGCGCGATCCTCTGTATCGCGGTTTTCTCTTTCTCCACGCGCGACTCGGCTCGGTACTGGGGGATAGAGTCGAGCGCGAGGGAGCGAGCTCGTGGTGTACACGGTGCGGGGGTTCTTGCGCGACCGTGGCTCTGGGTTGACTGGTGCGCCGCGCAACACCAGAAAGCCCCACCATCATCCATTTTCCCTCGGTATGGCCCGCTCCCTGCTCCGTACTACATACACTCTCCTCGTTCCTCCTCTCGTCGATATATATCTTACTCTCGCGGTTATATACATATATACACGGGGGAGGGAAGGGGGATAGAGAGCGAGAGAAACAACGCCGTGCAACGGAGGATAGCAGCGCGGAGTGAGAGTGAGTTGCGCTGTATTATATGCGTGTACACACGTCCGAATCGGGTATGTTTCAAAGGTAGAGCTAGAGACAGAGGCAAGCTCGATGTATCTATAGAAAGATGCGCATCCATATATTTTCGTCCGAGAGACACGGGAGGAAGATGAAATATTAGCGGAGGAGAGTAGCCATGGAAAAGGGCGGCCGACGGGGGATAGTTTCCGCGAGTTGGGGTAGGTCTACTCGCGCCAGCACACCTCAAACTCTTTCCCTCGCTTCCCGTTCGATAAAGAAGAAACGTGCGACAGACACGCTCTCTTGGAAGCTCGGAGGGGTTGAGATACGAACCGCCGAGAGGGTTGGGAGCGAATCAGGCTGACGGGCGTGCGCGCGCCTGAGGGAGAGGGCATGTCCGGTGCTTGAATGGAGCATGGCGTATATATGTTTCGGGAGTCTAGTGTCCCAGAGACACCATAACACCGAACGAGCAGCCGGAATATATAGAGATACGGATAAAGCGCTGTGGAAAGAACCCGAGAGATCTTCATTCACCAGAATTTCGACGTTACTGCTCCGGGAAACGAGGAGCGGGAAGTTGCTCCGTACGATCGACCCTCGCTCTTCTTTTCTCTTAAAACTCCATTTCTGTGGTCAATTTTTAAAAAATACCGAGCTAACTTTACTAAATGCGAGAATTTCGTACATAAATATCCCCCCTTCTAGTTTTATCGTAAATTATGGCAGAATTCGGAATTCGCAGAGTATATTTGGGGCGTTGACACCACGAAGTACTATTCTAGGAATGTTTTTGAAATGCTAGCGAAATGGTACACGGTTACGACGCTATATGCTATATTATATACGACGAACCTTAGCTTCGGAGGGTGCTCGATTTTATGGCACCCCTCGACTATTCCGGCTTATATTTCCGAGCGAAGGCGGGACAGCTCTTTCGGGAGACACACGCTTTTATTATCGTCCCTCCCTTTCTCTCTCGCTTTCCCCAAACAATTCGATACAAAGAGCCTGACAAGTATTTATCCGAGAGAATGCGATGCGATTTATGTTCGGTTGTTATATTTAGACAAGGGAAATTGGGTGTCAATTACGAAATGAGTCTCTTCTTTTTATAGATTCCAAGCGTTTGCAACCAACTTTTGCATCGTTTCGGTGGTGAATACACTGATAAAAAAAATGTATCCAATTACCTCCATTTTGTAGGTTGAAATATGCTGTAGCCAACTATTTTTTTTTTTACAAATGGCAATAAACGATGTAGTTTACTAGACTAAGTCATGAAAATTTAATGAATCAACCAAATGATTTTGTTCAAACAGCTCATGCCATCTGTTTTCCTACTCACACTTTCCAATTGGGATTAACAAATAAATTAGTTTATTCGAACGATATATTGTTGCATCAGCGTTAATGACTTTGGCTGCGCCACAGATCATTTAATTCGACCAATAACTTTCGGGATTTACAAATCATTGAGTTTCAGCTTAAAAATATGTCGCTCCACCTATCGAACGGAGGACTTTTGGCGAAAGAAACAAAGCTCGTTTTGGGTAAACAACATTTTTTTCTCAGTTTAATAATGTTTTCGATGTAATTTTGAGCCTCTTCTCAGAGGCGTAGGATACGAGCGTAGGGATGATCGATATCTGGCGTGGATCGACAGGGGAGGGGCTTCCACATATTCGAGCAGGAGTGATGGTGCGGATAATATTGAGCGGGGGGTGGAGGAGCGCCCCGAGGAAGAGCCTGCTACCTGCTGGTGCCGGTGCTACATGCTCGCCTCACGGGAATATAAAGAGTCCCTTCGACAATGCCGATCCGTAGTGTTCCTGCTCTCGCGTCTCTATCCCGAATAGTACAATGAGAGCACCAGCCCCACCCGCCGGTGGCTCGACAATGCCCCCGCGTCGTCGACGTCCGCGGGGGATGAAGCACCGCCACGGCATACCGTCAGTGAGAGATAAAAAAATAGTTAGAGCGACGGGGATGGTTTGTAAAGGAGAGCAGCGATTCTAAAGGCCTTTCCAGTTTCAATCAATTTCGTGTTGCAGCGCTTTAAACCCTCTAAGCCCAAAATTGTGAGAAGTTATTCAGCAGGTTTCGATACGATATTTATTTGATTCGAAAAATAAGGGGCCCGCCCGTCAATTCAGCATGAAACGTTCCGTAGTCGCGTCAGTAGAGAGGTAGCGGTAAAAATGACCATCACCCGATATCTTACCGTTAGGTTTCTCGTCTTTTGTATATCGTTGATACACGTTCGATCTCCGATCCAATGGAATATCAAAAGCGTGGGAGAGGCGCGAGAACGTTGCCCCCATGCGCGACGATTCGCTTCCGTACTTTTCTTCTCATTGTACCAGACTTTTTTTTTCTCCCTTTTTATTTATTAGTGAATGACTCGCTAGCAACGAAGAAACTGTCGATTTTAGAAAAAATAGATATATTTGTGACTGAAAAAATCTAACAATCTTTAGCCTCGACGAAAACTGCTGTCGCTGTGAAATACGGGACTAAAATATTAAGTCATTGACTCGTCCATCACGGACGATGATGATCTCGATGGAAAATGTGTGTTTTTTTAATCTATTTCTCAACCGAGACGAATCGTCTCCGTTCTCCCTCTCCCTCTCTCCCTCTCTCACTCTCTCTCGGTGGCGCGTTGTTCGCGTAGTGTTGGTCACCGCGCGTCGTTAGAGCGAGGAGAGAAGACGTTGAGAAAGGTGGGTCATTGACAGCGAGGCCGAGCTCGCACGGACGCTTCGACGCTACTAACGTATGATTCTCTCGTAGATAACTGTAATCTGCCGAAAAAACCACACACCGTTTATTTCTTGAACAAATATTTTAACGCACTAGTGTCTTTCGACTCCTCGTCCTCGGCGATTCTTGGAACTTGATGAACTAGTCTTTTTCTTCGTCTCTTCCCTCTCTGTTTCCGTTTGGCGAGCGCACGGATTGATTCGATGAATAAAATCGTGTCAATGGCGTGACAGGTCGATAACTTTTTTTCAAGCTCTCGCGTAGCGAATAATAAAAGAATGTTCCTCTCGATGATCCTGAGTCCGATTGTCATTTTCTATTGTTGTTACCTACGAGCTACTGCTCGAGATTGTACATTAAATCGGAGAGTCACTTTATCGAGGGAATATATTGTTCCTGCGGGAGTTTGAACCAATTATCGGATCGTTAGTCGAGTCCTCGTTCAATCGATCAATCCAGGCATGAGCTAATACGCGCGATCGATGCATTATTACTGTTATTACTGTTTCCGGATCTTAACAAAAGAGACGAGGATTTCTTGTCCTCTTTTTTTGGCTGCTCGCGCATTTTACACGTTTGAGTTAAAGAATCGCGGAACGACACGATAGAGCAGAGACCGGAAGGAGAAAAAAATAACTAGCCCGAGTGGCTGGCACGCTTCGGGTTCTTGCTCATCTGATATTAGAGCCGCACACGCCGGTGAATCGATAAGACGCAAACTGCTTTTTTTTTCGGTCAGCTTTATCAAGCTGCTAGGCGGAATTTTCGGGACTGTCACTCACACTCCCGCTGGTAAGAAACGACGGGGTCGTTAACCGCGTTGTACAGTTATTATTATACGGACTTACCGGCCCCAATATTTCTCTTGTTCTACGCTTGGAGTTAAGAGTCTTTGTCGTCGGAACCGTTGGGTATGGGCCGAGTGATTCGACCGGAACTCGGAACTAAATAAATATTAAAATTAACAATTGAGCAAACTGCTTAAGGCAAAAAGGTTCGAGTGGAAAATGAAAAAAAGGAGCGAATACCGAATCTCGGGGGGAAGAGGAGCGAAGGAACGATTTGAGCGCAAGTTCATAAAACAGGGAACTCGATCGCAGCGGGCGGGGGTCGTTGCCATTAGTCGTAATGTCGCTGTGCTCCTCCGGCCGCGCATAATTCTCTTACATTCTCGCGAGTGTCGTCGCTACGAGTTCGGGGTCGACGGTTGAAACTGGAAACCGCGTATTCGAGATACACGTTATAAACAGATTGGATCGATGACTCACGGCGCTCGCATATACCTACATTCGCAGTTTACATATTAATTGAATTACTCAAATAAAAATATATAAAATTTGAGAATTCATTCGGAATTGCAAAGCCCGTAAATTGAAAACAGGTGATAATTAATTGCTGCAAGCGCATATTCCGATCGATAATATAATTCGCTTTGGCCGCGCGGTTATCTCGGTCCTATTAAAGTTTCTGTTCTCGTTTCATTGTCTCATGAATGGAGCGGGACTTCCACACACGTGCAAGCCTGCATACACGCTCGTACATTCGTCTAATACTGTTGCATAGTTTGGGCGGAGAGTTTTCCCAAGACGGCGGCGAGCCTGTCTCTCTCGACGTCTGATGGGGGGTCGTTCAACCTGGCATACACACGAGGCAAATCGATAAAGGCACGCGCGATGTCTCTCTTCGTTCTTGGATTCGGTTTCCTCCTCTTTGTCGTTAGTGTAGACGAGAACGACGTCGTTCATCTCGATGGTCCGGGAGCCACGCGGGCTGGCCGATGATCAATCGTCAATCGTGTCGAATTAATCTTTATTAATTCTCGCACGGCTTCGGCCGCGCGAGACCGAAATTTTCGTTGCAAAACAAAATTCGTATAAATAAATAAGAGCAGATACCCGCTTCGTGGTCGTTCAACCCACGGGAACCTGAGAGCGCGACGTAAATGGCGCGCGCGCGCCCGCTGGCACACAAGTACACGCTCCGCCGCGATATGTACACGGCGAGTTCGGCGGCGGGAGAATAAAAAACCTTGTTGTAAGAATCGATCCGGATTACGAAAAAATTGACAAATTTCCGTGACGAAGATTGATGGCACGACAACGGGGCGACGACGGGGCTTGCTGACGTACTTTGTCGCCCGTTTCTCCATTCATCCGAATGACCTCTCCTACTCAATTTTCTTTCTCTCAAGTATGCGCTGCCGATAAAACGTCATCGAAGTGTGGTAACGCAACAGCGTGTATGTTCCGGAGCCTGGTGACGGGTCAACGTACTGATAAAATTCTCAATTCTCCACGACGTTCGATTGCTTCTGGTAGCCCTCGCTCTCTGCGCCGAGTTTCAATACGCCTTTTTTTTTTTGCATTATAAATTGAAGAGAATTCGGGGCACTTATCACGTTGTGGCTTTTTTCACTCGTTCATTTTTGGCACGCTTATTATTTGTCGAAGGATTTGTCACGTTAAGTTTGAGAATTTAGTAATTACGAAATCAGGTGAGCTGAGCAGGATTCTCAAAATTGAATTGACGTGTTTCGGTGCACGTCTTACGAGGGGATTACCGGGAACGTCTTGGTTCGAGAAATTCCCTTGTGTCGGAGCACATGCTCTTCTCTCCCGTGTCTATAGTGCCGTTTCATTCCGCTGTCGCCGTTTCGTGAAAACTTCGGTGGTAAATTCTCTGTCCGTTGTTGCGGGTGTGAATTTTTTGTCTCAGCATGGTTTTGTCATGCATCGGGGTACATGGGCTTCGGCAAGCAGTAGCCCCGATATTTCGGTTATTTGGTGGTCGTAAATTAAAAGGTCGGCAGTGACCCCGACAAATTTGACCGCGACTCAATGCGGGACAACCCGTTTCTCTCGGATTTTACCGTTTTTCCTCTCCGGCACTGGTGCGACTCTCGTCACGCGCCTTAAACTTTTTTTCTCTATTTTTTTTTTTTTTTTTTTCATTCACGCGTCCGCTCGCCGTTTACAACGGGATTTTCGTGGCTGTTCTACGCGCGGATATGACGAAACAGGTTTAACTTTTTTTCTTTATTCCACGTAGCTTTTCGTTGAACCAGATGGGAATTTGGTCGTGTATTATTTTTCCCTTTTTTTCACTCATCAAAGGCTTTTCTCGCTCACACCCTTGCGGTAACGGTCTTCTTCTGATTCTGTACGGAAACCAGCAAGCTACGATGAGACACTCGGATAATGATTTCCTCGTATGCTCGTGTGTGTTCTTGTTGAGCAAAATCTCAGAGAGCTTAGACTCTCTATGTGTGGCTCAAAGCTTTTCTTTCTGAAAGCGAGAAAGAAAAGACGGCGGAGAGAGCGGGGAGTATATTTAGTCGGGAGGTTGGAGCTCGGCCAAACTCATTAACGAAAATGAAATCTAGGTCTCTTCTCAGAGCAGAGCTCTCGAAAGAGAGGGAAACTCGAGACGAGACGACAAACTTTTGTCTCGTTTTCTCTTGGAATGCAAAAATAATATATAGTTATAATTGCAAGGTAAATAATACGAAAGGTGAATCCGCGAGCTCGCAATCACTCTGCTCGCGATCGCTTCCGGACTTTACGAGCAGAGGCGTGTCTCCAATCCTATTTCTGACTCATTCTTGGAAGTGACAAGGTCCCGGTTGGATCATCGAGAGGATTCCCTCGAAAAAGAGTAACGACTCGTCGTTTTATCGTTCCACTCTTTTCGCTTTTTTTTCTCGGACTATTCGAGATAGCGATTAAACGGATACATGAAAAAATGCAAATACAGAAGGCCCCGGAAGTATAGTTTGGAAACAGCCCGCTGGCGGAGAAAGCGAATGGATACGAGAATTTAATGTCGACCGTGCGCGAAAAATCGCCAAAACTTAACTCATCGATCAGCTCGATCGCGTGTCTCAACTTCGAATAACAACGCTTCATTTTTTCGTCTATTTAATTATATTTATTTAGGATTTAGACAAAAGCGTGTTATTAAGCACACATATTGAGCTTATTTCCTGTAAACTTTTATTTACATAAACTATAAATTTACAAGACACGCGCTGTTAAGTTGTAATAAATCGTGAGTATAAAAAATGTGGTTCAACGGCCGGACCGACAACTTTCGTTGGTCCGAAAAATAATAATGAAAAAGTTTTATAATCTACATAAATGTAGTTCTCGTTTCACGTAGACGTTTTTCGAAAAAAAGCAAAAATTTCACAAAATGGCGGGTGTTGATGAAAAAAAGTATAATTTTATCGACATCTTTGCTTATCCTTTCTTTTATTCTGTGGGTTAAAAAATACTAAAATAAAAAAAAACAGCTACGTGCAACGATAGGTATTGCAATTACGAAAATTTTGGTGTTTTTTTTTTAAATTCAAGTCCGGACAATTATAGCTAGAGCTATGACTCAGGCCATTTCGAGAAAAGTCGTTTCGAGAAAAACGCGATTGAAAGTTTTAGTTCGCATTCGGTAGCGTTGCCCGCTCTCACTGTACAGTCTGTAGCTTGGTCAGTTTTCGATATTTTAGCTTGAGATTTTATTTTCACACAATCTTGAACATATGCAGACTGTTTTGAGAAAATGGAAAAAAATCGATTTTTTTGACCCGTCGCAGTGGTGTCCTGCCTTAAATATAATCGATTCCATTTTTTCTTGACAACGAAATTTCCAACGCGTGTTTATTCGCACAAAAGACATCCATTCGCTTGGTAACATACCGGAATACTCAACTCCCCTCCCAAAGACGGGTATCCGCCCACGATGCGTTCAATTGCTCGAAAGAAGCATCCTCTCAATGCACAGGATACACGAAACTTACCGGAAACGTGTAGTGCCCGGAGGGAACAAAAATAGCGACCAAAGAAGATCGACGAATGAATTTTTTTCAGGTTGCAATAAAAAAGCTTTAGAAAAAAATTTGATTAAAATCAATAGTACGTTTTTAATCGATCGTATGCAGCATTAGATTTTATTTAATCGTTTTGAATGGCGTTGCTTTTATGGTTTCGTCACGGTCGATTTCGAGATATGAAAAAAAAACAGAAAATATTTTTTGTTATCGTTATTACAGGAGCGTTGCACAAAAAACCAGCGTCGCGACCCCTTGTCACGACCCGACGATCTCGCGCTCTCGCCTCCAAGTAAGGATCTCTCGCGCGGTGTTGGCCTCTCTGCTGGACCTTCGTATTGCCACACGAAGTACGGAGTTTCTTGGCGCGCGGGCCTTTTACAACTTGGTCTTTGCTCTCTCTCTCTCTCTCTTACTCGACCGTGCAACTCAGCCCCAAAGATGGAATATAAGCAGAAAAAAAAACGTCACTTTGTAAAACGCATTCGGCCGAGGAAAAAATATGGCGGAGAGCCCGCAGTG